>JAOTAX010127384.1:0-41807 GCA_025629825.1 Erythroxylum guanchezii | reverse complement strand
TGATTTTGATCTTAATGCTCTTGTTATTGTGTTGTTCATGCTAGTTTTGGATTAATGCAGTAACAAGAAGTTGTTGCTAGTTTTGAATGCGTCTATCTTTGCTTGATGAATCCTAATTTTCCAATCTAAGATATAAATCATTTTCAATAATTAAAAACAACCTAAGGATTTAGTTAAAACCTTTGCAATTGGTCTTAAATTAATCTGAACTTTTTACTTAAACTTTCTTAGCAATTTCTCTCTCGAAAACTTTCGGCTTTGTTTTAATTTTCTAAACTTACGTCACGTCTTCTCGTTTCTTTTCTTGTTCACTTTTAATGCAAGCAAACAAATCCCCCAATCTGGTCCTATAACTTGTATTCAACTTCTATTTTCCCTTTGACATTCACGCATACTTTGCTTGAAAGTAAAATATTTTCCTTGTGTTTTGATTTCTGTGGGATGATACCCTTGCTTCACTATACTAAATATCAATTTAAGTAGGGGATTAAATTTGTAGGCTAACGACAACCTACCAATTGGTAATGATTATTAAATTTTTTTGTGCAAAAGAGAAAGGTGCTCAAAAGAGAGAAAACGTTCAAATCAAAATTTGATCGTGACGAAATTTTAGTATGTTGTTCCTAAGTCTCGCATCTTGACATTTAACGGTTAGAATCTAATTTCAAGCTCTCTAACTTAGTTTTTTTTTTCTAGCCCTATTTGTATACGAGTTTGTATTATGTCATATATTGGTGATGATTATTAGATTTTTTGTGCCAAAGAGAAAAGTGCCCAGAAGAGAGAAAACGTTCATATCAAAATTTGCTATAGTTTCGATCGATGACCAAATGATCTCTGATCGGGACGAAATTTTAGTTTGTTGTTCCGGAGTCTTGCATCTTGACATCTAACGGTTATAATCTGATTTGGAGCTCTCTAACATAGTATTTTATTTCTAACCCTCCTTGTATACGAGTTTGTATTATGCCAAATATTGGTGATGATTATTAGATTTTTTTGTGCCAAAGATAAAATTGCCCAGAAGAGAGAAAACATTCATATAAAAATTTGCTTTCCTCTCAATCGATGACCAAATGATCTCTGATCGGGATGAAATTTTAGTATTGGTGATAATTATTAGATTTTTTTGAAAAAGAAAAAAGTACCCAAAAGAGACAAAAAGTTCATATCAAAATTTGCTAAAGTCTCGATCGACGACCAAACGATCTTTAACTGGCACGAAATTTTAACATGTTGTTTCTGAGTCTTGCATCTTGACACTCAAAAGTTAGAATCTGATTTGGAGCTCTCTAACTTAGTATTTTCTGTCTAGCGCAATTTGTATATGAGTTTATATTATGTCATATATTGGTCATGATTATTAGATATTTTTGTGCTAAAGAGAAAAGTTCCCAGAAGAGAAAAAACGTTCATATAAAAATTTGTTTTAGTCTCGATCGATGACCAAACAATTTCTGATTGGGACGAAATTTTAGTATGTTGTTCCAGAGTCTTGCATCTTGACATCCAACGGTTAGAATCTAATTTGGAGCTCTCTAACTTAGTATTTTCTGTCTAGCCCGCCTTGCATACGTGTTTGTATTATGTCATATGTTGGTGATGATTATTAGATTTTTAGTGCCAAAGAGAAAGGTGCCCAAAAGAGAGAAAACGTTCATATCAAAATTTGCTCTAGTCTCGATCGATAACCAAACGATCTTTGATCGGGACAAAATTTCAGTTTATTGTTCCTGAGTCTTGCAACTTGACATTCAACGGTTAGAATATGATTTGGAGCCCTCTAACATAGTATTTTCTATCTAGCCCTCCTTGTATATGAGTTTGTAATATGCCAAATATTGGTGATGATTATTAGATTTTTTTGTGCCAAAGAGAAAATTGCCCAGAAGAGAGAAAACGTTCATATAAAAATTTGCTTTAGTCTCAATCGATGACCAAACGATCTCTGATTCGAATGAAATTTTAGTATGTTCTTCCTGTCTCTTGCATCTTGACATCCAACAGTTAGAATCTAATTTGGAACTCTCTAACTTTGTATTTTTTTTCAAGCCCTATTTGTATACGAGAATGTATTATGTCATATATTGGTAATGATTATTAGATTTTTTTGTGCTAAAGAGAAAAGTGCCCAGAATAGAGAAAACGTTCATATCAAAATTTACTATAGTCTTGATCGATGACCAAGCGATCTCTGATCAGGACGAAATTTTAGTTTGTTGTTCATGAGTCTTGCATCTTGACATCCAACGGTTAGAATTTGATTTGAAGCTCTCTAACATATTATTTTCTGTTTAGCCCTTCTTGTATGCGAGTTTGTATTATGTCATATATTGGTGATTATTATTAGATTTGTTTGTGCCAATGAGAAAAGTGCCCAGAAGAGAGAAAATGTAATATCAAAATTTGCTTAAGTCTCGATCGACGACCAAACGATCTTTAATTGGGACGAAATTTTGGTATGTTGTTCCTGAATCTTGCATCTTGACATCTAACGATTAGAATCTGAATTGGAGCTCTCTAACTTAGTATTTTCTGTCTAGCCCTATTTGCATACGAGTTTGTATTATGTCATATATTAGTCATGACTATTAGATTTTTTTATGCAAAAGATTAAAGGTGCCAAGAAGAAAGATAACGTTCATATAAAAATTTGCTCTATTCTCGATCAATGACCAAACGATCTCTAATCAAGACGAAATTTTAGTATGTTGTTCCTGAGTCTTGCATCTTGACATTTAAAGGTTAGAATCTGATTTGAAGCCCTCTAACATAGTATTTTCTGTCTAGCCCTCTTTGTATACGAGTTTGTATTATGTGATATATTGGTGATGATTATTAGATTTTTATTGCCAAAGAGAAAAGTGCCTAGAAAAGAAAAAACGTTCATATCAAAATTTGCTCTAGTCTCGATCGATGACCAAACGATCTTTGATCGGGGCGAAATTTTAATATGTTAATCCTGAGTCTTGCATCTTGACATCTAACGGTCATAATTTGATTTGGCGCTCTCTAACATAATAATTTCTATCTAGCCCTATTTGTATACGAGTTTGTATTATGTCACATATTGGTGACGATTATTAGATTTTTGTACCAAAGAGAACGGTGCCCCGAAGGGAGAAAACGTTCATATCAAAATTTTATCAAGCCTCGATCGATTACAAATGACCTCTGATCGAGATGAAATGTTATTATGTTGTTCCTGAATCTTGCCTCTTGACATCCGACGTCTAAAATCTAATTTAGAGCTCTCTAATATAGTATTTTCTATCTAGCCCTCCATGTATACGAGTTTATATTATGTCATATATTGGTGATGATTATTAGATTTTTTTGTGCGAAATAGAAAATTGCCCAGAAGAGAGAAAACGTTCATATCAAAATTTTCTTTAGCCTTGATGGGGACAAAAGTTTAGTATGCTAATCCTGAGTCTTGCATCTTGACATCCAACGGTCAGAATCTGATTTGGGGCTCTCTAACATAGTAATTTCTGTCTTGCCCTATTTGTGTACGAGTTTGTATTATGTCATATATTTGTGACGATTATTAGATTTTTGTGCCAAAGAGAATGGTGCCCATTGGAGAGAAAACGTTCATATCAAAATCTGATCAAGCCTCGACCGATTACAAATGACCTCTGATTGAGATGAAATATTATTATGTTGTTCTTGAGTCTTGCCTCTTAACATCCGACGGTTAGAATCTAATTTGGAGCTCTCTAACTTAGTATTTTTTGTCTAGCCCTCCTTGTATATAAGTTTGTATTATGATATATATTGGTGATAATTATTAGATTTTTTGTGCTAAAGAGAAAGTTGCCTAGAAGAGAGAAAACGTTTATATAAAATTTGCTCTAGTCTTGATCGGTGATCAAATGATTTCTGATCGGAACGTAATTTTAGTATATTGTTCCTGAGTCTTACATCTTGACATCCAACTGTTAGAATCTGATTTGAAGCCCTCTAACTTAATATTTTCTTTCCATCACTCTTTGTATACGAGTTCGCAGTTTGTATTATGTCATATATTGGTGGTGATTATTAGATTTTTTTTGTGCCAAAGGGGAAATTGCTTAGAAGAGAGAAAATGTTCATATCAAAATTTGCTCTTGTCTCGATCGATAAGCAAATAATCTCTGATCGAGACGAAATTTCAGTATATTGTTCCTAAGTCTTGCCTCTTGATATCCAACGGTTAGAATCTGATTTAGAGCTTTCAAACTTAGTATTTTTTGTCTGGCCTTCCTTTTATATGAGTTTATATTATGTCATATATTGGTTCTTATTATTAGATTGTTTTGTGCCAAATAGGAAATTGCCCAGAAGAGAGAAAACGTTCATATCAAAATTTGCTCTAATGTTGATCGATGACCAAAAAATCTCTTATCGGGACGAAGTTTTAGTATGTTGTTCCTGAGTCATACGTCTTGACATCCAATGGTTAGAATATGATTTGGAGCTCTCTAACTTAGTATTTTCTGTCTAGCTCTCCTTGTGTACGAGTTCATATTAGGTCATATATTGGTGATGATTATTAGATTTTTTGTGCAAAAGAGAAAATACTATTGGTCATATATTGGTGATGTTATTCCTGAGTCTTGCATCTTGACATCCAACGGTTAGAATTTGGTTTGTAGCTCTCTGACATAGCATTTTCTTCCTAGCCCTCCCTGTATACGAGTTAGTATTTTGTTATATATTGGAGATGATTATTAGATTTTTTTGTACCAAAAAGAAAATTGCCTAGAATAGAGAAAACGTTAATATCAAAATTTTCCCTAGGCTTGATTGATGACCAAACGCTCTCTGATCAGGACGAAATTTTAGTATATTATTCCTGAGTCTTGCCTCTTGACATCCAACGGTTAGAATCTGATTTGGAACTCTCTAACTTATTATTTTCTCTCTTGCCCTCCTTATATGTAAGTTTGTATTATGTCCTATATTGGTGGTGATTATTAGATTTTTTCATGCCAAAGAGAAAAGCACCCAAAAGAGAGAAAACATTCATATCAAAATTTGCTCTAGTCACGATCGATTACCTAACAATCTCTGATGGGGACAAAATTTTTGTATATTGTTCTTGACTCTTGCCTCTTGACATCCAACTATTAGAATCTGATTTGGAGCTCTCTAACTTAGTATTTTATGTCTAGCCCTCCTTATATATGAGTTTGTATTATGTCATATATTAGTGGTGATTATTAGATTTTTTTGTGCCAAAGAGAAAATTGCCTAGAAGAGAGAAACCGTTCATATAAAAATTTGCTCTAGTCTCGATCGATGACCAAGCGATATCTGATCGAGACGAAATTTTAGTATGTTGTTCCTGATTCTTGGATCTTGACATCCAACGGTTAGAATCTGATTTGGAGCTCTCCAACATAGTATTTTCTATCTAGTCCTACTAGTATACGAGTTTGTATTATTTCTTATATTGGTAAATGTTTATTAGATTTTTTGTGTCAAAAAGAAAAATGCCGAGAAGAGAGAAAACTTTCAAAACAAAATTTGCTCTAATCTCAATCGATTACCAGACGGTCTCAGATCATGACCAAATTTTAGTATGTTGTTCCTGAGCTTTGCATTTTGAAATTAAACGGTTAGATTCTGATTTCGAGCTCCCTAATATAGTATTTTCTGTCTAGCCCCCTTGTATACAAGTTTGTGTTATGTCATATATTGGTGATGATTATTACATTTTTTTGTGCCAAAGAGAAAAGTGCTCAGAAGAGAGAAAATGTTCATATCAAAATTTGCTCTAGTCTCGATCGATAACCAAAGATTTCTGATCGTGACGAAATTTTAATATGTTGTTCTTCAGTCTTGCATCTTGACATTCAACGGTTAGAATCTAATTTGGAGATCTTTAACTTAGTATTTTCTATCTAGCCCGCCTTGTATGCGAGTTTGTATTATGTTGTGTATTTGTGATGATTATTAGATTTTTTTTGCGCCAAAAAAAGTGCCTAGAAGAGAGAAATCATTAATATCAAAATCTGCTTTAGGGTCAACTGATGACCAAACGGTCTCTGATCGGGACGAAATTTTTCTATGTTGTTCCTGAGTCTTGCTTCTTGACATCCAACGGTTACAATCTGATTTGGAGCTCTCTGACATAATATTTTCTGTCTAGCCCTCCTTGTATACGAGTTTGTATTGTATCATATATTGGTGATGATTATTAGATTTTTTTTGTGCAAAAGACAAAATTGCCCAGAATAGAGAAAACGTTCAAATCAAAATTTGCTCTAGTCTAGATCGATGACCAAACGATCTCTGATCGGGAAAAAATTTAATTATGTTGTTCATGAGTCTTGCATCTTGACATCCAATGGTCAGAATCTGATTTGAAGCTCTATAATATAATATTTTCTGTTTAGCTCTCATTGTATACTAGTTTGTTTTATGCCACATATTGTGATGATTATTAGAATTTTTTGTGCCAAACGATCTTTAATTGGGACAAAATTTTAGTATGTTGTTTCTAATTCCTGCATCTTGACATCCAACGGTTAGAATCTGATTTGGAGAGCTCTAACTTAGTATTTTCTGTCTAGCCCTATTTGTATACGAGTTTGTATTATGTCATATATTGGTCATGATTATTAGATGTTTTTGTGCCAAAGAGAAAAGTTCCCAGAAGAGAGAAAACGTTCATATCAAAATTTGCTTTAGTATGTTGTTCCTGAGTCTTGAATCTTGACATCCAAAGGTTAGAATCTAATTTGGAGCTCTCTAACTTAGTATTTTCTGTCTAGCCCGCTTTGCATACGTGTTGTTCCTGAGTCTTGCATCTTGACATCTAACAACTAGAATCTGATTTGGAGCTCTCTAACTTAGTATTTTCTATCTAAGCTTATTTGTATACGAGTTTGTATTTTGTAACATATTGTTGATGATTATTAAATTTTTTTGTTCTAATGAGAAAGGTGCACAAAAGAGAGAAAACGTTCATATCAAAATTTGGTCAAGCCTCGATCGATTACCAAACAACTTCTAGCATTGTATTTTTTGTCTTGCCCTCCTTGTATGCGAGTTTGTATTATGTCATATATTAGTGATGATTATTAGATTTTTTTATGTCAAAGAGAAAAGTGCAAAGAAGAGAGAAAACGTTTATATCAAAATTTGCTCTAGTCTTAATCGATGACCAAACGATTTCTAATCGGGACAAAATCTTAGTATGTTGTTCCTGACTCTTACATCTTGACATCTAACGGTTAGAATCTGATTTGGAGCTCTCTAACTTAATATTTTCAATTTAGCCCTGCTTGTATACGAGTTCTTATTTTTCCATATCTTGGTGATGATTATTAGATTTTTTTGTACCAAAGAGAAAATTGCCCAGAATCAATCGATGACCAAACGATCTCTAATCATGCGAAATTTTAGTATGTTGTTCCCTTAGTCTTGCATTATGACATCTAACGGTTAGAATCTGATTTGTATCTCTCTAACTTAGTATTTTCTATCTATCCATATTAGTATATGAGTTTGTATTATATCATATATTGGTGATGATTGTTAGATTTTTTTGCGCCAAAGAGAAAAGTGCGAAGAAAAGAGAAAACGGTCATATCAAAATTTTCTCTAGTCTCAATCGATGACCAAACGATCTCTGATCGGGATCAAATTTTAGTATGTTGTTCTTGAGTCTTGCTTCTTGACAACCAACGGTCAAAATCTGATTTGGAGATCCCTAACATAATATTTCTCAAACTAGCCCTACTCGTATATGAGTTTTTATTATGTCATATATTGGTGATGATTATTAAAAAAAATTTGTGCCAAAGAGAAAGGTGCCTAGAAGAGAGAAAACGTTTTTATCAAAATTCCCTGTAGCCTCGATCGATGACGTAATGATCTCTGATCGGGACGAAATTTTAGTATGTTGTTCCTGATTTTTGCATCTTGACATTCAACGGTCAGAATCTGATTTGGAGCTTTCTAATATAGTGTTTTCTGTTTAGCCTTCCTTGTATACGATTTTTTATTATGTCATACATTGGTGAAGACTATTAGATTTTTTGTGTTAAAGAGAAAAGTGCCCAGAATAGAGAAAACGTTTATATCAAAATTTTCTTTGGTCTCGATCGATGACCAAACGATCTCTGATCGGGACGAAATTTTAGTATGTTGTTCCTCAGTCTTGCATCTTGACATCCAACAGTCAGAATCTGATTTGGAGCTCCCAAACATAGTATTTTATGTTTAGCACTCGTTGAATACAAGTTTGTATTATGTCATATATTGTTGATGATTATTAGATTTTTTTGTGCCAAAGAGAAAAGTGCCCAGAATAAAGAAAACGCTAATATCAAAAGTTGCTCTGGTCTCGATCGATGACGAAACGATCTCTGATCAAGACGAAATTTTAGTATGTTGTTCCTGAGCCTTATACCTTAACATCCAATGGTTAGAATCTGATTTGTATCTCTCTAACATAGTATTTTCTGTCAAAACCAAATCGTATATGAGTTTGTGTTATGTCATATATTGGTGATGATTGTTAGATTTTTTTGTGTCAAAGAGAAAGGTGCCTATAAGAGAGAAAACATTCATATCAAAATTTGCTCTAGTCTCGATCGAAGACTAAACGATCTCTGATCAAGACAAAATTTTAGTATGTTGTTCCTGAGTCTTATATCTTAACATCTAACGATCAAAATCTGATTTGGAGCTCTCTAACACAGTATTTCTGTTTGGCCCTCCACGTATATGAGTTTGTATTATGTCATATATTGGTGATGATTATTAGATTTTTTTGTGCCGAAGAGAAAAGTGCCCAGAAGAGAGAAAACGTTCATATCAAAATTTGCTCTAGTCTCGATCGATAACCAAACGATCTCTGATCGGGACAAAATTATATTATGTTATTCCTAAGTCTTGCATATTGACATCCAACGGTTAGAATTTGATTTGTAGCTTTCTAACTTAATATATTATGTCTAGCCCTATTTGTATACGAGTTTGTATTATTTCATATATTGGTAATAATTATTAGCTTTTTTGTGCTAAAGAGAAAAGTGCCCAGAAGAGAGAAAACGTTAATATCAAAATTTGCTCTAGCCTCGATAGATAACCAAACGATCCTTGATCGGGACCAAATTTTAAAATGTTGTTCCTGAGTCTTGCATCTTGATGTCAAACGGTTAGAATTTGATTTGAAGCTCTTTAAAGTAGTATTTTCAATCTAGCACTCCTTGTATAAGAGTTTGTATTATGTCATATATTGGTGACTATTATTAGAATTTTTCGTGCCAAAGAAAAAAGTTCCCAGAAGAAAGAAAACGTTCAAATCAAAAGTTACTCTAACCCCGATTGGTGACCAAACAATCTTTGATCGAGGCGAAATTTTAGTATGTTGCTCCTAAGTCTTGCATCTTGACATCTAACGGTTAGAATCTGATTTAGAGCTCTCTAACATAGTATTTTTTGTCTAGCCCTATTTATATACGAGTTTGTATTACGTCTTATATTGGTGATGATTATTAGATTTTTTTGTGCCAAAAAAAGGACCCAGAAGAAAGAAAACGTTCAAATTTGAATTGAAGCTCTCTAACTTTGTATATTCTGTCTAGCCCTATTAGTATACGAGTTTGTATTATGTCATATATTGGTAATGATTATTAGATTTTTTTGTGCAAAATAGAAAGGTGCTTAGAAGAGAGAAAAGTTCATATCAAAATTTCCTCTAGTCTCGATCGATGACCAAACAATCTCTGATCGGGACGAAATTTTGGTATGTTGTTCCTGACTCCTTCATATTGACATCCAAAGGTTAGAATCTAATTTGGAGTTCTCTAACTTAGTATTTTCTATCTAGCCCTATTTGTATGCGAGTTCGTATTATGTTACCTATTGGTAATAATTATTAGATTTTTTTGTGCCAAAGAGAAAGTGCTCAGAAGAGAGAAAATGGTGATATCAAAGTTTGCTCTAGTCTCAATCAATAACTAAACGATCTCTGATCGGGACGAAATTTTAGTATGGTGTTCCTGAGTCATATATCTTAACATCCAACGATCAAAATCAGATTTGGTGCTCTCTAACATAGTATTTTCTGTCTAGCCCTACTCGTATACGAGTTTATATTATGTCATATATTGGTGATCATTATTGAATTTTTTTGTGGACAAAAGAAAGGTGCCCAGAAGAGAGAAACGTTCATATAAAAATTTGCTCTAGTCTCGATCGATGAGTAAACGATCTCTGATCGTTTCGAAATTTTAGTATGTTGTTCCTGAGTCTTGCATCTTGACATCCAACGGTCAAAATCTTATTTGGAGCTCTCTAACTTAGTATTTTTTGTTTAGCTCTCCATTTATACGATTTTATTTTATGTCATATATTGGTGATGATTATTGAATTTTTTGTGCCAAAGACAAAAGTGCCCAGAAGATAGAAAATGTTAATATCAAAATTTGCTCCAGTCTCGATCGATGACCAAACGATATCAGATCAGGACGAAATTTTAATACGTTGTTCCTGAGTCTTGCATCTTGACATCCAACAGTCAAAATCTGATTTGCAGCTCCCTAACATAATATTTTCTGTTTAGCCCTTCTTTTATACGAGTTTGTATTATGTCATGTATTGGTGATGATTATTATATTTTTTTGTGCCAAAGTAAAAAAGTGCTCAGAAGAAAGAAAACGATCATATCAAAATTTTCTCTAGTCTCGATCGATGACCAAACGACCTCTGATCGTGACAAAATTTTAGTATGTTGTTCCTGAGTCTTGCATCTTGAGATCCAAAGGTCAGAATCTGATTTGGAGCTCTCTAACATAGTATTTTCTATTTAGCTCTCCTTGTATTCGATTTTATATTATGTCATATATTGGTGATTATTATTATATTTTTTTGTGCGAAAGAGAAAAGTGCCCAGAAGAGAGAAAACGTTCATATCAAAATTTGCTCTAGTCTCGATCGATAACCAGACGATCTCTGATCGGGACGAAATCTTAGTATGTTGTTCCTGAGCCTTACATCTTGACATCCAACGGTTAGAATCTGATTGTAGCTCTCTAACTTAGTATTTTCTGTCTAACTCTCCTCGTATACGAGTTTGTGTTATGTCATATATTTGTGATGATTGTTAGATTTTTTGTGCCAAAGGGAAAGGTACCCAGAAGCGAAAAAAAGTTCATATCAAAATTTGCTCTAGTCTTGATTGATGAACAAATGATCTCCGATTGGGACGAAATTTTAGTATGTTGTTCCTGACTCTTGCATCTTAACATCTAACAGTCAAAATCTGATTTGGATCTCTCTAACATAGTATTTTCTGTCTAGCACTACTCGTATACGAGTTTGTATTATGTCATATATTGTTGATGATTATTAGATTTTTTTCTGGCAAAGAGAAAAGTGCTTAGAAGAGAAAAACGTTCATATCAAATTTTGCTCTAGTCTCGATCGATGACCAAACGTTCTCTGATTAGGACGAAATTTTATTATGTTGTTCCTAAGTCTTGCATATTGACATCCAAGTTTAGAATCTGATTTGTAGCTCACTAACTTAGTATTTTCTTTCTAGCCCTATTTGTATACGAGTTTGTATACGAGTTTGTATTATTTCATATATTGGTAATGATTGTTAGATTTTTTTATGCCAAAGAGAAAAGTGCACAGAAAAGAGAAAATGTTCATATGAAAATTTTCTCTAGTCTCGGTCGATAACTAAACGATCTCTGATCGAGACGAAATTTTAGTATGTTGTTTCCAAGTCTCGCATCTTGACGTCAAACGGTTAGAATCTGATTTGGAGCTCCCTAACATAGTATTTTCAATCTAACACTCCTTGTATACGAGTTTCTATTACGTCATATATCGGTGAGGATTATTAGATTTTTTTGTGCTAAAGAAAAAAGTGCCTAGAAGAGAGAAAATGTTTAAATCAAAATTTACTCTAACCTCGATCGGTGACCAAACAATTACTAATTGGGGCGAAATTTTAGTTTGTTGCTCTTGCGTCTTGCATCTTGACATCTAACAGTTAGAATCTGATTTCGAACTCTCTAACTTAATATTTTTTGTCTACCCCTATTTGTATACGAGTTTATATTACGTCTTATATTGATAATGATTATTAGATTTTTTTGTGCCAAAAAAAGTGACCAGAAGAGAGAAAACATTCAAATCTGCATTGAAGCTCTCTAACTTTGTATTTTCTGTCTAGCCTTATTGGTATACGAATTTGTATTATGTCATATATTGGTAATGATTATTAGATTTATTTGTGCAAATAAGAAAAGTGCTCAGAAGAGAGAAAACGTTCATATCAAAAGTTGCTCTAGTCTCGATCGATAACCAAACGATCTCTAATCAGGACGAAATTTTAGCATGTTGTTCCTGAGTCTTACATCTTGACATCTAACGGTTATAATCTGATTTGTAGCTCTCTAACTTAGTATTTTCTATCTAGCCCTATTAGTATGCGAGTTTGTATTATGTCATATATTGGTGATGATTGTTAAATTTTTTTGTGCCAAAGAGAAAGGTGCCCAGAAGAGAGAAAACGTGCATATCAAAATATGCTCTAGTCTCGATCGATTACCAAACGATCTCTGATCGTAACGAAATTTTAGTATGTTGTTCCTGAGTCTTAAATCTTAAAATCCAACAGTCAGAATATGATTTGGTGCTCTCTAACATAGTATTTCCTGTCTAACTATCCTCGTATACGAGTTTGTATTATGTCATATATTGTTGATGATTATTAGATTTTTTTGTGCCAAAGAGAAAGGTGCTCAGAAGAGAGAAAACGTTTATATCAAAATTTGCTCTAGTCTCGATCAGATATCATCGATGATCGAATGATATCTGATCAGGACAAAATTTTATTATGTAGTTCCTGAGTCTTGCATATTGACAATCAACGGTTAAAATCTGATTTGTAGCTCTCTATCTTAGTATTTTCTGTCTAGCCCTATTTGTATACGAGTTTGTATTATTTCATATATTGGTAATTATTATTAGATTTTTTTGCGCCAAAGAGAAAAGTGCACAGAAGAGAGAAAACGTTCATATCAAAATTTACTTTAATCTCGATCGATAACCAAACGATCTCTTATCATGACCAAATTTAAGTATGTTTTTCCTCAATCTTGCATCTTGACGTAAAACAGTTAGAATCTAATTTAGAGCTCCCTAACATAGTATTTTCAAAGTAGCACTCATTGTATACGTGTTTGTATTACATCATATATTGGTGACGATTAGTAGATTTTTTTGTGCCAAAGAAAAAAGTGCCCAGTAGAGAGAAAACGTTCAAATCAAAATTTATTCTATCCTATCGGTGACCAAACAATCTTTGATCGAGGCGAAATTTTAGTATGTTGTTCCTGAGTCTTGTATCTTGACATCTAACAGTTAGAATCTGATTTTTAGCTCTCTGGGTTCTTTCTTCTAGCCTTGTTTGTATACGTGTTTGTATTACATCTTATATTGGTAATGATTATTAGATTTTTTTGTGCCAAAAAAAAGTGCTCAGAAAAGGGAAAACGTTCAAATCTAATTTGAAGCTCTCCAACTTTGTATTTTTTATTTAGCCCTATTGGTATACGAGTTTGTATTATCTCATATATTAGTAATGATTATTAGATGTTTTTGTGCCAAAGAGAAAAATGCTCAGAATAGAGAAAACTGTCATATCAAAATTACCTCTATTCTCGATCGATGACAAAACGATCTCCGGTTGGGACAAAAGTTTAGTATGTTGTTCCTAAGTCTTGTATCTTGATATCGAACGATTAGAATCTGATTTGGAGCTCCTTATCATAGTATTTTCTATCTTGCCCTATTTGTATACAAGTTTGTATTATGTCATATATTGGTAATGCTTATTAGATTTTTTCGCGCCAAAGAGAAAAGTGCTCAGAAAAGAGAAAACATTCATATCAAAAGTTGCTCTAGCTCGATCGATAACCAAACGATCTCTGATCGGGACGAAATTTTAGTATATTGTTCCTGAATCGTACATCTTGACATCTAACGGTTAGAATCTGATTTAGAGCTCTCTAACATAGTATTTTCTGTCTAGTCCTCCTCGTATATGAGTTTGTGTTAAGTCATATATTGGTAATGATTATTTAATCTTTTTGTGCCAAAGAGAAAAGTGCTCAGAAGAGAGAAATCGTTCATATCAAAAGTTGCTTTAGTCTCGATCGACAGCCAAATGATCTCTTATCGGGACAAAATTTTAGTATGTTGTTCATGAGCCTTGCATCTTGACATCCAACGTTCAGAATCTGATTTAGAGCTCTCTAACATAGTATTTTATGTTTAGCCTTCCTTTTATACGATTTTGTATTATGTCATATATTGGTGATTATTATTAGATTTTTTTGTGCCAAAGAGAAAAGTGCTTGGAAGAGAGAAAACGTTCATATCAAAATTTGCTTTATTCTCGACCGAAGACAAACGATATCTGATCGAGACAAAATTTTAGTACGTTGTTCCTGAGTCTTATACCTTGACATCCAACGGTTAGAATCTGATTTGTATCTCTCTAACATAGTATTTTCTGTCTATCCCAACACGTATACGAGTTTGTGTTATGTCATATATTGGCGATGATTGTTAGATTTTTTATTGCCAAAGAGAAATGTACCTAGAAGAGAAAAAACGTTCATATCAAAATTTGCTCTAGTCAAGACGAAATTTTAGTATGTTGTTCCTGAGTCTTACATCTTAACATCCAACGACCAAAACCTGATTTGGAGCTCTCTAACATAGTATTTTCTATCTAGCCCTCCTCGTATATGAGTTTGTATACGAGGAGGGCTAGATATTGACATCCAACGGTTAGAATCTTACATATTGACATCCAACGGTTAGAATCTGATTTGTAGCTCTCTAACTTAGTATTTTCTGTCTAGCCCTATTTGTATACGAGTTTGTATTATTTCATATATTGGTAATGATTATTAGATTTTTTTGTGCTAAAGAGAAAAATTGCCCAAAAGAAAGAAAACGTTCATATCAAATTTTGCTTTAGTCTTAATTGATAACCAAACGATCTCTGATCGGGACGAAATTTTAGAATATTGTTCCTGAGTCCTGCATCTTGACGTCAAACAGTTAGAATCTGATTTGGAGCTCCCTAATATAGTATTTTCAATCTAGCACTCCTTGTATACCAGTTTGTATTATGTCATATATTGGTAACTATCATTAGATTTTTTTTGTACCAAAGAAAAAAGTGCCCAGAAGAGAGAAAATGTTCAAATCAAAATTTACTTTTACCTCGATCGGTGGCCAAACAATCTTTGGCCAAGGCGAAATTTTAGTATCTTGTTCCTGAGTCTTGCATCTTGACATCTGACGATTAGAATCTGATTTGGAGCTCTCTAACTTAGTATTTTCTATCTAGCCTTATTTTTATACGAGTTTGTATTACGACTTATATTAGTGATGATTATTAGATTTTTTGGTGCCAAAAAAAAGTTTCATATATTGGTAACGATTATTACATTTTGTTTGTGCCAAAGAGAAAAGTGCTAAGAAGAGAGAAAACGTTCATATCAAAAATTGCTCTAGTCTTGATCGATAACCAAACGATCGATGATCGGGACGAAATTTTAGTATGTTGTTCCTGAGACTTGCATCTTGACATCCAACGGTTAGAAACTGATTTGGAGCTCTCTAACATAATATTTTCTGTCTAGCACTCCTCGTATACGAGTTTGTATTATGTCATACATTGGTGATGACTATTAGATTTTTTTGTGCAAAGAAGAAGGTGCCTAGAAGAGAGAAAACGTTCATATCAAAATTTGCTCTAACCTCGATCGATAACCAAACAATATTTGATCGGGACGAAATTTTATTATATTGTTCCTAAGTCTTGCATATTGACATCCAACAGTTAGAATCCGATTTGCAGCTCCTTAGCTTAGTATTTTCTGTCTAGCCATATTTGTATACGAGTTTGTATTATGTCATATATTGGTAATGATTATTAGATTTTTTTGTGCCAAAGAGAAAAATGCTCAGCAGAGAGAAAACATTCTTATCAAAATTTGCTATAGTCTCGATCGATAACCAAACGATCTCTGATCGGCACGAAATTTGAATATGTTGTTCCGGAGTCTTGCATCTTGACATGAAACGGTCAGAATCTGATTTGGATTATGTCATATATTGGTGATTTGGAGCTCCCTAACACAGTATTTTCTGTATAGCCCTTCTTGTATACGAGTTTGTATTATGCCATATATTGGTGAATATTATTATTTTTTTGTGCCAAAGAGAAAAGTGCTCAGAAGAGAGAAAACGTTTAAATCAAAATTTGCTATAGTCTCGATCGATGACCAAACGATCTCTGATCATGATGAAATTTTAGTATGTTGTTCCTAAGTCTTATACCTTGACATCCAATGGTTAGAATTTGATTTGGAGCTCTCTAACATAGTATTTTTTTATTTATCCCTCCTTGTATACGAGTTTGTATTATGTCATATGTTGGTGATGATTATTAGATTTGTTTTGCGCAAAATAGAAATGTGCCCAAAAAAGAAAAAACGTTCTTATGAAAATTTGCCCTGGTCTCGATCGATGACCAAACGATCTCTAATCGTGACAAAATTTTAGTATGTTGTTCCTGAGTCCTGCATCTTGTCATCCAACGTTCAGAATCTGATTTAGAGCTCTCTGACATAGTATTTTTTATTTAGCCCTCCTTGTATACGAGTTTGTATTATGTCATATGTTGTTGACGATTATTAGATTTGTTTTGCGCAAATGATCTCTGATTAAGACAAAATTTTAGTATGTTGTTCATGAGTCTTGCATCTTGACATCCAACAGTCAGAATCTGATTTAGAACTCTCTAACATAGTATTTTATGTTTATCCCTCCATGTGTACGATTTTGTATTATGTCATATATTGGTGATGATTATTGGATTTTTTGTGACAATGGCAAATGTGCCTAGAAGAGAGAAAACGTTTATATCAAAATTTGCTTTATTTTCGATCGTTAACCAAACGATTTCTGATCAGGACGAAATTTTAGTATGTTGTTCCTGAACCTTACATCTTGACATCCAACGGTCAGAATCTAATTTGGAGCTCTCTAACATTGTATTTTCTATTTCGCCCTCCTTGTATAAGAGTTTGTATTATGTCATATATTGGTGATGATTATCAGATTTTTTTGTTCCAAAGAGAAAACTACACAACAGAGAGAAAACTTTCATATCAAAATTTGCTCTAGTTTTGGTCGATCACCAAATGATCTCTGATCGGGTCGAAATTTTTGTATGTTACTCCTGAACCTTGCATCTTGACATCCATCGGTCAAAATCTAATTTGGAGCTCCCTAACATAGTATTTTCTTATTAGCTCTCCTTTTATACGAGTTTGTATTATGTCATCTATTGGTAATGATTATTAGATTTTTTTGTGCCAAAGAGAAAAGTGCCCAAAACAGAGAAAACGTTTATATCAAAATATGCTCTGGTCTCGATCGCTAACAAATTGATCTTTGATTTAGGCGAAATTTTAGTATGTTGTTCCCGAGTCTTGCATCTTGACATGCAACTGTTAGAATCTGATTTTGAGCTCTCTAACTTAGTGTTTTATTTCTAGCCCTATTTGTATACGAGTTTGTATTATGTCATATATTGGTGAACATTATAACATTTTTGTATTAAAAAAAAAAGTGCAAAGAAGAGAGAAAACGTTTATATCAAGATTTGCTACAGTCTCGATCGAAGACGAAACGATCTCTGATCGGGATGAAATTTTAGTATGTTTTTCCTGAGTCTTGCATCTTGATGTCCAATGGTTAAAATCTGATTTGGAGCTCCTTAACATAGTATTTTCAATCTGGCCCTCCTTGTATACGAGCTTGAATTATGTCATATATTAGTGATGATTATTAGATTTTTTGTGCCAAAAAAAAAGTGCCCAGAAGAGAGAAAACGTTCAAATCAAAATTTACTTTAATCTCAATCGATGAACAATCGATCTTTAATCGGGGCAAAATTTTAGTATGTTGTTCTTGAGTCTTGCATCTTGACATCCAACGATTAGAATCTGATTTGGAGCTCTCTAACTTATTGTTTTCTTTCTAGCGCTACTTGTGTACGAGTTTGTATTATGTCATATATTGGTAATTATTAGTATTTTTTTTGCCAAAAAGAAAAGTGCATAGGAGAGAGAAAACGTTCATATCAAAATTTGCTCTAGTCTCGATCAATGACTAAAAGATCTTTGATCCGGACTAAATTTTAGTATATTGTTCTTGAGTCTTGCATATTGACATCCAACGGTTAGAATCTGATTTGTAGCTCTCTAAATTAGTATTTTCTGTCTAGCTCTATTTGTATACGAGTTTGTATTATCTCATATATTGGTGATGATTATTAAATTTTTTTGTGCCAAAGAGAAAAGTTCCCAGAAGAGAGAAAACGTTCATATCAAAATTTGCTCTAATCTCGATCGAAGACTAATCGATCTCTGATCAGGACGAAATTTTAATATATTGTTCCTGAGTCTTGCATCTTGACGTCCAACGGTTAAAATCTGATTTGGAGCTCCTCAGGATAGTATTTTTAATCTAGCCCTCCTTGTATACGAGTTTGAATTATGTCATATATTAGTGATTATTATTAGATTTTTTGTGCCAAAGAAAAAAGTGCCCAGAAGAGAGAAAACGTTCAAATCAAAATTTACTATTGGTGCGAAACTTTAGTATCTTGTTCCCTGAGTCTTGCATCTTGACATCCAATGATTAAAATCTGATTTGGAGCTCTCTAACTTATTTTTTTCTGTCTAGCCCTGTTTGTATATGAGTTTGTATAATGTCATATATTGTTAATGATTATTAAATTTTTTTGTGCCAAAAAGAAAAGTGCTCAGAAAAGAGAAAACATTCATATCAAAATTGGCTATAGACTCGATCGATGACCAAACGATCTCTGATCCAGACGAAATTTTATTGTGTTGTTCCTGAGTCTTGCATCTTGACATCCAACGGGCAGAGTCTGATTTGGAGCTCCCTAACATGGTATTTTCTGTTTAGCCCTCTTTGTATACGAGTTTGTATTATGTCATATATTGGTGGTGATTATTATAATTTTTTGTGCCGAAGAGAAAAGTGCCAAGAATAGAGAAAACGTTCATATCAAAAGTTGCTCTAGTTTCGATCGATTACCAAACGATCTCTGATCGGGACGAAATTGTAGTATGTTGTTCCTAAGTCTTACCTCTTGACATCTAATAATTAGAATCAGATTTAATCTCTCTAACTTAGTATTTTCTGTATAGCCCTCCTTATATACGAATTTGTATTATGTCATATATTGAGGGTGATTATTATATTTTTTTGTGCCAAGGAGAAAACTGCCTAGAAGAGAGAAAACTTTCATATCAAAATTTGCTCTAATCTCGATTGAAGACTAATCGATCTCTGATCAGGACGAAATTTTAATATGTTGTTCCTGAGTCTGGCATCTTGACGTCCAACGGTTAAAATCTGATTTGGAGCTCCTCAGGATAGTATTTTTAATCTAGCCCTCCTTGTATACGAGTTTGAATTATGTCATATATTAGTGATTATTATTAGATTTTTTGTGCCAAAGAAAAAAGTGCCCAGAAGAGAGAAAACGTTCAAATCAAAATTTACTATTGGTGCGAAACTTTAGTATCTTGTTCCCTGAGTCTTGCATCTTGACATCCAATGATTAAAATCTGATTTGGAGCTCTCTAACTTATTTTTTTCTGTCTAGCCCTGTTTGTATATGAGTTTGTATAATGTCATATATTGTTAATGATTATTAAATTTTTTTGTGCCAAAAAGAAAAGTGCTCAGAAAAGAGAAAACATTCATATCAAAATTGGCTATAGACTCGATCGATGACCAAACGATCTCTGATCCAGACGAAATTTTATTGTGTTGTTCCTGAGTCTTGCATCTTGACATCCAACGGGCAGAGTCTGATTTGGAGCTCCCTAACATGGTATTTTCTGTTTAGCCCTCTTTGTATACGAGTTTGTATTATGTCATATATTGGTGGTGATTATTATAATTTTTTGTGCCGAAGAGAAAAGTGCCAAGAATAGAGAAAACGTTCATATCAAAAGTTGCTCTAGTTTCGATCGATTACCAAACGATCTCTGATCGGGACGAAATTGTAGTATGTTGTTCCTAAGTCTTACCTCTTGACATCTAATAATTAGAATCAGATTTAATCTCTCTAACTTAGTATTTTCTGTATAGCCCTCCTTATATACGAATTTGTATTATGTCATATATTGAGGGTGATTATTATATTTTTTTGTGCCAAGGAGAAAACTGCCTAGAAGAGAGAAAACTTTCATATCAAAATTTGCTATATTCTCGATCGATTACCAAACGATCTCTGATCGGGACGAAATTTTAGTATGTTGTTCCTGAGTCTTACATCTTGACATCCAACAATTAGAATCTGATTTGTAGCTCTCTAACTTAGTATTTTTTGTCTTACCCTCCTCGTATACAAGGTTGTGTTATGTCATATATTTGTGATGATTGTTAGATTTTTTGTACCAAAGAGAAAGGTTCCCAGAAGCAAGAAAACGTTCATATCAAAATTTGCTATAGTCGCGATTGATGACCAAACGATCTTTGATCGGGACAAAATTTTAGTATGTTGTTCCTACGTCTTACATCTTAACATCCAACGATCAAAATCTGATTTGGAGCTCTCTAGCATAGTATTTTCTGTCTAGCCCTCTTTGTATATGAGTTTGTATTATGTCATATATTAGTGATGATTATTAGATTTTTTAGTACCAAAGACAAAAGTGCCCAGAAGAGAGAAAACGTTCATATGAAAATTTACTCTAGTCTCGATCGATAACTAAACAATCTCTGATTGTGGCGAAATTTTAGTATGTTATTTCTGAGTCTTGCATCTTGACGCCAAATGGTTAGAATCTGATTTGGAGTTCCCTAACATAGTATTTTCAATCTAACAGTCCTTGTATACAAGTTTGTATTACGTCATATATTGGTGATGATTATTAGATTTTTTTTGTGTCAAAGAAAAAAGTGTCAGAAGAGAGAAAACATTCAAATCAAAATTTACTCTAACCTCGATCGGTGACTAAACAATCTTTGATCTCTGTGAAATTTTTGTATGTTGTTCCTTAGTCTTGCATCTTGACATCTAACGGTTAGAATATGATTTTGAGCTCTCTAACTTAGTATTTTTTGTCTAGCCCTATTTGTATACGAGTTTGTATTATGTCTTATATTAGTAATGATTATTAGATTTTTTTGTGCCAAAAAAAAGTTCCCAGAAGAGAAAAAACTTTCAAATCTGATTTGGAGCTCTCTAACTTTGTATTTTCTGTATAGCCTTATTGGTTTACAAGTTTGCTATAGTCTCGATCGATAACCAAACGATCTCTGATCGTGACGAAATTTTAGTATGTTGTTCTTGAGTATGGCATCTTGACGTCAAACGGTTAGACTCTGATTTAGAGCTCCCTAACCTAGTATTTTCAATGTAGCACTCCTTGTATACTAGTTTGTACTACGTGATATATTGGTGTCGATTATTAGATTTTTTTGTGCCAAAGAAAAAGTGCCCAGAAGAGAGAAAACGTTCAAATCAAATTTACTCTAGTTTCGATCAATGACCAAACAATCTCTGATCAGGACAAAATTTTATTATGTTGTTCCTTAGCCTTGTAACTTGACATCCAACGGATAGAATCTAATTTTAGTATGTTGTTCCTGAGTCTTGTATCTTAACATCTAACGGATAGAATCTGATTTTGAGCTCTCTAACTTAGTATCTTCTGTCTAGCACTTTTTGTATACGAGCTTGTATTACGTCTTATATTAGTAATGATTATTAGATTTTTTTGTGCCAAAAAAAAATTCCCAGAAGAGAGAAAACGTTCAAATTTGATTTGTAGCTCTCTAACTTTTTATTTTCTGTATAACCTTATTGGTTTAAAAGTTCGTATTATGTCATACATTGGTAATGATTATTATATTTTTTTGTACCGAAGAGAAAAGTACTCAGAATAGAGAAAACTTTCATGTCAAAATTTTCTCTATTCTCGATCGATGACAAAACAATCTTTGATCATGACGAAATTTTAGTATGTTGTTCCTGAGTCTTGTATCTTGACTTCGAACGATTAGAATCTGATTTGGAGCTCTCTAACTTAATATTTTCTGTCTAGCTCTATTTGTATACGAGTTTGTATTATGTCATAAATTGATAATGATTTTTAGATTTTTTTGTGCCAAAGAGAGAAGTGCTCAGAAGAGAGAAAACGTTCATATGAAAAGTTGCTCTATCTCGATCGATAACCAAACGATCTCTGATCGTGACGAAATTTTAGTATATTGTTTCTGGGTCTTCAATCTTGACATCCAATGGTTAGAATCTGATTTGGAGCTTTCTAACATAGTATTTTCTGTCTAACCCTATTTGTATACGAGTTTGTATTACGACTTATATTAGTGATGATTATTAGATTTTTTCTGTCTAGCCCTCCTCGTATATGACTTTGTGTCAAGTCATATATTGGGAATGATTATTTAATTTTTTTGAGCCAAAGAGAAAAGTGCTCAGAATAGAGAAAACGTTCATATCAAAAGTTGCTCTAGTCTCGATCAATAACTAAACGATCTCTGATTGGGACGAAATTTTAGTACGTTGTTTATGAGCCTTGCATCTTGACATCCAACGGTTAGAATCTGATTTGGAGCTCTCTAACATAGAATTTTCTGTCTAGCCCTCCTCGTATACGAGTTTGTATTATGTCATATATTGGTGATGATTATTATATTTTTTATGCCAAAGAGAAAAGTGCCTAGAAGAGAAAAAACGTTCATATCAAAATTTGCTCTGGTCTTGATTGATAACCAAGCGATCTCTTATCGGGACGAAATTTAAGTATGTTGTTCCTGAGTCTTGCATCTTGACATCCAACGTTCAGAATCTGATTTGGAGCTCTCTAACATAGTATTTTCTATTTAGCCCTCTTTGTATACGATTTTGTATTATGTTATATATTGGTGATGATTATTAGATTTTTTTGTGCCAAAGAGAAAAGTGCCTAGAAGAGAGAAAACGTTCATATCAAAATTTGCTTTAATCTCGATCGATGATAAAATGATATCTGATCGAGACGAAATTTTAGTATGTTGTTCCTAAGTCTTACACCTTGACATCCAACAATTAGAATCTGATTTGTATCTCTTTAACATAGTATTTTCTGTATAAACCAACTCATATACGAGTTTGTGTTATGTCATATATTGCTAATAATTGTTAGACTTTTTTGTGCCAAAGAGAAAGGTGCCTAGAATGTTATTCCTGAGTCTTACATCTTAACACCCAACGGTCAAAATCTGATTTGGAGCTCTCTAACATAGTATTTTCTGTCTTACACTCCTAGTATACGAGTTTGTATTATGTCATATGTTGGTGATGATTATTAGATTTTTTCCTGAGCAAAGAGAAAGGTACCCAGAAGAGAGAAAACATTCATATCAAAATTTGCTCTAGTCTCGATTGATATCCAAACGATCTCTGATTCGGACGAAATTTTAGAATGTTGTTCCAGAGTCTTGCATCTTGACTTCAAACGATTAGAATTTGATTTGGATATCCCTCATATAGTATTTTCAATCTAGCACTCCTTGTATACGAGTTTGTATTATGTCATATAATGGTGACTATTATTAGATTTTTTGTGCCAAAGAAAAAATTGGCTAGAATAGAAAAAACGTTCAAATCAAAATTTACTCTAAACTCAATCGGTGACCAAACAATCTTTGATCGGGGCAAATTTTTAGTATCTTGTTCCTGAGTCTTGTATCTTGACATCTAATGGTTAGAATCTGATTTGGAGCTCTCTAACTTAGTATTTTCTGTCTAGCCTTGTTTGTATACGGGTTTGTATTACAACTTATATTAGAGATGATTATTAGATTTTTTGCGCCAAAAAAAAGTGTACATAAGAGAGCAAACGTTCAAATCTGATTTGGAGCTCTCAAACTTTGTATTCTCTGTCTAGCCTATTGGCATACGAGTTTGTATTATGTCATATATTGGTAATGATTATTAGATTTTTTTGTGCCAAAGAGAAAAGTGCTCAAAAGAGAGAAAACGTTAATATGAAAATTTACTTTAGTCTCGATCGATGGCCAAACGATCTCTAATCGGGACAAAATTTTAGTATGTTGTTCCTGAGTCTTGCATATTGACATCCAACAGTTAGAATCTAATTTTAAGTTCTCTAACATAGTATTTTCTGTCTAGACCTATTTGTATACGACTTTGTATTATGTCATATATTTGCAATGATTACTAGATTTTTTTGTGCCAAAGAGAAAGTGCACAGAAGAGAGAAAACGTTCATATCAAAATTTTCTCTAGTCTCGATCGTTAACTAAACGATCTCTGATCGGGACAAAATTTTAGTATGTTGTTCCTGAGTCATAGATCTTAACAACCAACGGTCAAAATCTGATTTGGTTCTCCCTAACGTAGTATTTTCTGTCTAGCCTCCTCGTATATGAATTTATATTATGTCATATATTACTGATGATTATTAGATTTTTTTTTGGAAAAAAGAAAAGTGCAAAGAAGAGAGAAAACGTTTATATCAAAATTTGCTCTAGTCTCGATCGATGACCAAACGATCTCTGATCGAGACGAAATTTTAGTATGTTGTCCCTGAGTTTTGCATGTTGACATTCAACGGTCAGGATCTGATTTGGAGCTCTCTAACATAGTATTCTCTGTTTAGCTCTCCTTGTATACGATTTTTTATTATGTCATATAATGGTGATGATTATTAAATTTTTTGTGCCAAAGAGAAAAGTGCTCAGAAGAGAGGAAACGTTCATATCAAAATTTGCTCTAGTCTCGATCGATAACCAAACGATCTCTAATTATGACGAAATTTTAGTATGTTGTTCCTGAGTCTTGCATCTCGAGATCCAACGGTTAGAATCTGATTTGGAGCTCTCTAACATAGTATTTTCTATTTATCCCTCCTTGTTTACGATTTTGTATTATGTCATATATTTGTGATGATTATTAGATTTTTTTGTACCAAAGAGAAAAGTGCCCAAAAAAGAGAAAACGTTCATTTCAAAATTTTCTCTAGTGTCGATCGATGACAAAACGATCTCTATTCGGGACGAAATTTTATTATGTTGTTCCTGAGTCTTGCATACTGATATCCAACGGTTAAAATCTGATTTTTAGCTCTCTAACTTAGTATTTTTTGTCTGGCACTATTTGTATACGAGTTTGTATTATTTCATATATTGGTAATGATTATTAGATTTTTTTGTGCCAAAGAGAAAAGCGCCCAGAAGAGAGAAAACGTTCATATAAAAATTTGCTTTAATCTCGATCGATAACTAAACGATCTCTGATCGGCACGAAATTTTATTATGTTATTTCTGAGTCTTGCATATTTATATCCAACGGTTAGAATCTGATTTGCAGCTATCTAACATTGAATTTTCTGTCTAGCCCTCCTCGTATACGAGTTTGTATTATGTCATATATTGTTGATGATTATTAGATTTTTTTTGCCAAATAGAAAAGTGCCCAGAAGAGAGAAAACGTTCGTATTAAAATTTACTGTAGTTTCGATGGATGAGCTCCCTAACATAGTATTTTCTATTTAGCCTTCCTTGTATACGAATTTGTATTATGTCATATATTGGTGATGATTATTATATTTTTTTGTGCCAAAGAGAAAAGTACTCAGAAGAAGAAAACGTTCTTATCAAAATTTGCTCTTTTCCCGAACGATTACTAAATGATCTCTGATCGTGACGAAATTTTAGTATGTTGTTCCTGAATCCTGCGTCTTGACATCCAACGTTCAGAATCTAATTTGGAGCTCTCTAACATAGTATTTTATATTTAGCCCTCCTTGTATACGATTTTGTATTATGTCATATATTAGTGATGATTATTAGATTTTTTTGTGCCAAAGAGAAAACTGCCTAGAAGAGAGAAAACGTTCATATCAAAATTTGCTTTATTCTTGGTCGATGGCCAAATGATATCTGATCGAGACAAAATTTTAGTATGTTATTCCTGAGTCTTACACCTTGACATCCAACGGTTAGAATCTGATTTGTATCTCTTTAACAAATTATTTTTTGTATAAACCAACTAGTATATGAGTTTGTGTTATGTCATATATTGGTGATAAGTGTTAGATTTTTTTGGCCCAAAGAGAAAGGTGCCTAGAAGAGAGAAAACGTTTATATCAAAATTTTCTCTAGTCTCGATCGATGACTAAACGATCTCTGATCAGGACAAAATGTTAGTATGTTATTCCTGAATCTTACATATTAACATCCAACGGTCAAAATCTGATTTGGAGCTCTTTAACATAGTATTTTCTGCCTAGCCCTCCTAGTATACGGTTTTGTATTATGTCATATATTGGTGATGATTATTAGAATTTTTTGCGGCAAAGAGAAAGGTGCCCAGAAGAGAGAAAACATTCATATCAAAATTTGCTCTAGTCTCTATCGATAACCAAAAGATCTCCGATTGGGACGAAATTTTAGAATGTTGTTCCTGAGTCTTACATCTTGACGTCAAACGGATAGAATTTGATTTGGAGCTCCCTAATATAGTATTTTCAATCCAGCACTCCTTATATAAAAGTTTTAATTATGTGATATATTGGTGACTTTTATTAGATTTTTTTGTGCCAAAGAAAAAATTGGCTAGAATAGAGAAAATTTTCAAATCAAAATTTACTCTAACCTCGATGTGTGACCAAACAATCTTTGATCGGGGCGAAATTTTAGTATCTTGTTTCTGAGTCTTGCATCTTAACATCTAACTGTTAGAATTTGATTTGGAGCTCTCTAACTTAGTATTTTCTGTCTAGCCTTGTTTGTATACGAGTTTGTATTACGACTTATATTAGTGATCATTATTAGATTTTTTGTGCCAAAAAAAAGTGTACATAAGAGAGAAAACGTTCAAATCTGATTTGGAGCTCTCTAACTTTATATTCTCTGTCTAGCCCTATTAGTATACAAGTTTGTATTATGCCAAAGAGAAAAGTGCCAAGAAGAGAGAAAACGTTCATATCAACATTTGCTCTAGTCTCGATCGATGACACAACGATCTATGATCGGGACGAAATTTTATTATGTTTTTCCTGAGTCTTGCATATTGACACCCAATGGTTAGAATCTGATTTGTAGCTCTCTAACTTAGTATTTTTTGTCTAGCCGTATTTGTATACGAGTTTGTATTATTTCATATATTGATAATGATTATTAGATTTTTTTGTGACAAAGAGAAAAGCGCCCAGAAAAAAGAAAACATTTATATCAAAATTCTCTCTAGCCTCGATCGATAACTAAACGATCTCTGATCGAGACGAAATTTTAGTATGTTGTTTCTGAGTCTTGCATCTTGACGTCAAAAGATTAGAATCTGATTTGGAGCTCCCTAACATAGTATTTTCAATCTAGCACTCCTTGTATACGAGTTTGTATTACGTCATAATATTGGTGATGATTATTAGATTTTTTGTGGCAAAGACAAAATTACCCAGAAGAGAGAAAACTTTCATATCAAAATTTGCTCTAGCCTAGATCGATGGCCAAACAATCTCTGATCGGGATGAAATTCTATTATATTGTTCCTGAGTCTTGCATATTGACATCCATCGGTTGGAATATTATTTGTAACTCTTTAGCTTAGTATTTTCTGTATAACCCTATTTGTATACGAGTTTGTATTATGTCATATATTAGTAATGATTATTAAATTTTTTTTTGCTAAACGATCGATAACCAACGGTCTTTGATTGATAACCAAACGATCTTTGATCGACACAATATTTGAGTATGTTTTTCATGAGTCTTGCGTTTTGACATCCAACGATCAAAATCTGATTTGAAGATCTCTAACATAGTATTTTTTGTTTAGCCCTTCTTGGATACGAGTTTGTATTATGTCATACATTGGTTATGATTATTAGATTTTTTTTGTGTTAAAGAGAAAAGTACCCAAAAGAGATAAAACGTTAATATCAAAATTTGTTGTAGTCTCGATCAAAGACAAAACGATCTCTGATCGGGAAGAAATTTTAGTATGTTATTTCTGAGTCTTGCTTCTTGACATCCAACGGTCAGAATCTGATTTGGAACTCCCTAACGTAGTATTTTCTGTTTAGCCCTCCTTGTACACGAGTTTGTATTATGTCATATATTAGGGATCATTATTATATTTTTTTGTGCCAAAGAGAAAAGTGCTCAGAAGAGAGAAAACGTTCATATCAAATTTTGCTCTAGTCTCGATTGATTACCAAACGATCTCTGATCGTGATAAAATTTTAGTATATTGTTCTTGAGTCTTGCATCTCGTGATCTAACGGTTAGAATCTGATTTGGTGCTCTCTAACATAGTATTTTCTATTTATCCCTCCTTGTATACAATTTTGTATTATGACATATATTTGTGATGATTATTAGATTTTTTTGCGACAAAGAGAAAAGTCCCCAGAAGAGAGAAAACGTTCATATCAAAATTTGCTCTAGTCTCGATCGATAACTAAACGATCTCTAATCGCTACGAAATTTTAGTATGTTGTTTCTGAGTCTTGCATCTTGACGTCAAACGGTTAGAATCTGATTTGGAGCTCCCTAACATAGTATTTTCAATCTAGCACTCCTTGTATACGAGTTTGTATTACGTCATATATTGGTGATGATTATTAGATTTTTTATGGCAAAGACAAAAGTGCCCGGAAGAGAGAAAACGTTCATATCAAAATTTGCTCTAGCCTCGATCGATGACCAAATAATCTCTGATCAGGACGAAATTCTATTATATTGTTACTGAGTCTTGCATATTGACATCCAACGATTGGAATCTGATTTGTAGCTCTTTAGCTTAGTATTTTCTGTCTAGCCCTATTTGTATACGAGTTTGTATTATGTCATATATTAGTAATGATTATTAAAAAAAATTTGTGCCAAACGATCGATAACCAAAGTTCTCTGATTGATAACTAAACGATCTCTGATCGGCACAAAATTTGAGTATGTTGTTCCTGAGTCTTGCTTCTTGACATCAAACGGTCAGAATCTGATTTGAAGTTCTCTAACATAGTATTTTCTATTTAGCTCTCCTTGTATACGAGTATGTATTATGTCATAGATTGGTGATGATTATTAGATTTTTTTGTGCAGGATAGAAAACGTTAATATCAAAATTTGCTCTAGTCTCGATCGATGACCTAACGATCCTTGATCGAGACAAAATTTTAGTATGTTTTTCATGAGTCTTGCATTTTGACATCTAACGGTCAGAATCTGATTTGGAGCTCTCTAACATAGTATTTTTTGTTTAGCCCTCCTTGTATACGAGTTTGTATTATGTCATATATTGGTTATGATTATTAGATTTTTGTTTGCC
This sequence comes from Erythroxylum guanchezii, assembly GCA_025629825.1. Taxonomy (NCBI): domain Eukaryota; kingdom Viridiplantae; phylum Streptophyta; class Magnoliopsida; order Malpighiales; family Erythroxylaceae; genus Erythroxylum; species Erythroxylum guanchezii. Next base: position 12,358 of record JAOTAX010127384.1, on the reverse strand, counting down.
AAAGAGAAATGTGCCCAAAAGAGAGAAAACGTTCATATCAAAATTTTCCCTGGTCTCGATCGATGACCAAACGATCTCTGATCGAGATGAAATACTAGTATGCTCTTCCTAAGTCTTACATCTTGACATCCAACGGTCAGAATCTAATTTGTAGCTCTCTAACATAGTATTTGATGTTTAGCCCTCCATGTATACGATTTTGTATTATGTCATATATTAGTGATGATTATTAGATTTTTTTGTGACAATGAGAAAAGTGCCTAGAAGAGAGAAAACGTTCATATCAAAATTTGCTTTATTGTTGATCGTTAACCAAACGATCTCTGATCGGGATGAAATTTTAGTATGTTGTGCCTGAGCCTTACACCTTGAGATCCAACGATCAGAATCTGATTTGGAGCTCTCTAACATTGTATTTTCTATTTAGCCCTCCTTGTATGCGAGTTTGTATTACGTCATATATTGGTGATGATTATTAGATTTTTTTGTGCCAAAGAGAAAAGTGCCCAGAAGAGAGAAAATGTTCATATCAAAGTTTAATCTCGAATAATAACCAAACGATCTCTGATCGAAACGAAATTTTAGTATGTTGTTCCTGAGTCTTGCTTCTTGACATCCAACGGTCAGAATCTGATTTGGAGCCCTCTAAAATAGTTTTTTCTACCTAGCCCTCATTGTATACGAGTTTGTATTATGTCATATATTAGTGACGATTATTATATATTTTTTTGCCAAAGATAAAACTACCCAAAAGAGAGAAAACGTTCACATCAAAATTTGTTCTAGTGTCGATCGATGACCAAATGATCTCTGATCGGGATGAAATTTTAATATGTTGTTCCTAAGTCTTGCATTTTGACATCCAACGGTTAGAATCTGATTTGGAGCTCTCTATCATAGTTTTTTCTGTTTAGCCCTCCTTGTATACGAGTTGGTATTATGTCATATATTAGAGATGATTATCAGATTTTTTTTTGCTAAAGAGAAAAGTGCCCAAAACAGAGAAAACGTTCATATCAAAATCTAACATAAACTGTTTAGCCCTCCTTGTATACGATTTTGTATTATGTCATATATTGGTGGTGATTATTAGATTTTTTGTGCCAAAGAAAAAAGTACCCAGAAGAGAAAAAACGTTCATATCAAAATTTGGTTTATTCTCGATCGATGACCAAACGATATCTGATCGGGACAAAATTTTAGTATGTTGTTCCTGAGTCTTGCACCTTTACATCCAACGGTCAGAATCTGATTTGGAGCTCTCTAGCTTTCTGTTTTCTATTTAGCCCTCCTTGTATACGAGTTTTTATTATATCATATATTGGTGATTATTATTTGATTTTTTTGTGCCAAAGAGAAAAGTACCCAGAAGAGAGAAATTGTTCATATCAAAATTTACTCTAATCTCGATCGATGACTAAACGATCCCTGATCGAGACAAAATTTGAGTATGTTGTTCCTGAGTCTTGCATCTTGACATCCAACGGTTAGAATCAAATTTGAAGCTCTCTAAAATAGTTTTTTCTATCTAGCCCTCATTGTATACGAGTTTGTATTTTGTCATATATTGGTGATTATTATTAGATTATTTTGTTCGAAGGAGAAAACTACCCAGAAGAGAGAAAACTTTAATATCAAAATTTGCTCTAGTTTTGGTCGATGACTAAACAATCTTTGATTTGGACGAAATTTTCATATGTTATTCCTGAGTCTTGCATCTTGACATCCAACGTTTAGAATCTGATTTGAGCTCTCTAACTTGGTTTTTTCTGTCTAGCTCTATTTGTGTACGAGTTTGTATTATGTCATATATTGGTGATGATTGTTAGATTTTTTTGTACCAAACAGAAAGGTGCCAGAAGAGAGAAAATGTTCAAATCAAAATTTACTATAATCTCAATCGACGACCAAACGATCTTTGATCGGGGCGAAATTTTATTATGTTGTTGATGAGTCTTGCATCTTAGCATCCAACGATTAGAATCTAATTTGAAGCTCTTTAACTTAGTATTTTCTGTATAGATCTATTTGTATACGAGTTTGTATTATGTCATATATTGGTGATGATTGTTAGATTTTTAATTGTTAAAGAGAAAAGTGTCTAAAAGAGAGAAAACGTTCATATCAAAATTTGCTGTAGTCTCGATCGAAGACAAAACGATCTCTGATCAGGACAAAATTTTTGTATGTTGTTCTTGAGTCTTGCATCTTGACATCCAACAATTAGAATCTGATTTAAAGCTCTCTAACATAGTATTTTCTGTCTAGCCCTCCTCGTATACGAGGTTGTATTATCTCATATATTGTTGATGATTATTCGATTTCTTTTTGCCAAAGGGAAAAATGTCCAGAAGAGGGAAAAGGTTCATATTAAAATTTGCACTAGTCTCGATCGATGACAAACGATCTCTCATCGGGACGAAATTTTAATATTTTGTTCCTGAGTCTTACATCTTAACATCCAATGGTCAGAATCTGATTTGGCGCTCTCTAGCATAATATTTTATGTCTAGCACTCCTCATATACGAGTTTGTATTATGTAATATATTGGTAATGATTATTAGATTTTTTGTGCCAAAGAGAAAAGTGCTTAGAAGAGAAAAAACGTTCATATCAGAAGTTGTTCTAGTGTCGCTCGATAACAAAACGATATCTGATCGGGACTAATTTTTAGTATGTTGTTCTTGAGACTTGCATTTTGACATCCAACGGTTAGAATCTAATTTAGAGCTTTCCAACATAGTATTTTCTTTCTAGCCCTCCTCGTATACTAGTTTGTGTTATGTCATATATTTGCGATGATTATTAAATTTTTTGTGCCAAATATAAAAGTTCCTAGAAGAAAGAAAATGTTCGTATCAAAATTTGCAATAATCTTGATCGATGACCAAACAATCTCTGATTGGGACAAAATTTTAGTGTGTTGTTCCTGAGACTTACATCTTAACATTCAACGGCCAAAATTGGATTTGGAGCTCTCTAACATAGTGTTTTCTGTCTAGTTCTCCTCGTATACGAGTTTGTATTATATCATATGTTTGTGATGATTATTATATTTTTTGTGCCAAACAGAAAGGTTCCCAGAAGAGATAAAACGTTCATATCAAAATTTTGCTATAGTCTCGATCGAAGACAAAATGATCTATGATCGAGACGAAATTTTAGTATGTTGTTCCTGAGTCTTGCATCTTGAAGTCCAATGGTTAAAATCTAATTTGGAGCACCTTAGCATAGTATTATCAATCTAGCCCTCCTTGTATACGAGTTTAAATTATGTCATAAATTAGTGGTGATTATTAGATTTTTTGTGCCAAAGAAAAAAGTGCCTAGAAGAGAGAAAACATTAAAATCAAAATTTACTTTAATCTCGATCGATGACCAAACGTTCTTTAATCGAGGCAAAATTTTAACATCTTGACATCCAACGATTAGAATCTGATTTGGAGCTCTTTAACTTATTGTTTTCTATTGGTAACTATTAGTAGATTTTTTTTTCCAAAAAGAAAAGTGCCCAGAAGAGAGAAAATGTTCATATCAAAATTTCATCTAGTCGTGATCGATGACCAAACGATCTCTGATCGGGACGAAAATTTAATATATTGTTCTTGAGTCTTGCAAATTGACATCCAACGGTTAGAATATGATTTGGAGCTCTCTAACTTAGTATTTTCTGCCTAGCTCTATTTGCATACGAGTTTGAATTATGTCATATATTGGTGATGATTATTAGAATTTTTTACGCCAAAGTGAAAGGTGCCCAGAAGAGAGAAAACGTTCATATCAAAATTTGCTCTAGTCTCGATCGATGACCAAACGATCTCTGATCGGGACTAAGTTTTAGTATGTTGTTCCTGAGACTTGCATCTTGACGTCCAACAGTTACAATCTGATTTAAAGCTCTCTAACATAGTATTTTCTGTCTAGCCCTCCTCGTATACGAGTTTGTATTATGTCATATATTTGCGGTGATTATTAGATTTTTTTGTGCCAAGTAGAAAAGTGCCTAGAAGAGTGAAAATATTCATATCAAAATTTGCTCGTGTCTCGATCGATGACCAAACGATCTCTAATCTGGACGAAATTTAAGTATGTTGTTCCTGAGACTTACATCTTAACATCCAACGGTCAGAATCTGATTTGGCGCTCTCTAACATAGTATTTTCTGTCTAGCACTCCTCGTATACGAGTTTGTATTATGTCATATATTGGTAATGATTATTAGATTTTTTTGTGCCAAAGAGAAAAGTGCTTAGAAGAGAAAAAATGTTCATATCAAAAGTTGCTCTAGTGTCGATCGATAACCAAACGATCTCTAATCGGGACTAAGTTTTAGTATGTTGTTCCTGAGACTTGCATTTTGACATCTAATGGTTAGAATCTGATTTAGAGCTCTCTAACATAGTACTTTCTGTCTAGCCCTCCTCGTATACAAGTTTGTGTTATGTCATATGTTTACGATGATTATTAGATTTTTTTGTGCCAAATAGAAAAGTGCCTAGAAGAGATAAAATGTTCATATCAAAATTTGCTCTAGTCTCGATCGATGACCAATCGATCTCTGATCGGGACGAAATTTTAGTACGTTATTTCTGAGACTTACATCTTAACATCCAACGGTCAAAATCGGATTTGGAGCTCTCCATCATAGTATTTTTTGTCTAGCTCTCCTCGTATACGAGTTTGTATTATATCATATATTTGTGATGATTATTAGATTTTTTGTGCGAAATAGAAAAGTGCACAGAAGAGATAAAATGTTAATATCAAAACATAAAAGTGCCTAGAAGAGATAAAACGTTCATATCAAAACGATCTCTTATCGGCCCAAAATTTTAGTATATTGTTTCTGAGTCTTGTATATTGACATCCAACGGTTAGAATCTAATTTGTAGCTCTCTAACATAGTATTTCATGTATAGCCCTATTTGTTTACGAGTTTGTATTATGTAATATATTGGTGAAAATTAATAGATTTTTTTCTGCCAAAGAAAAAAGTGCGTAGAAGAGAGAAAACGTTCACATCAAAAATTAGTCTAGTCTCGATCGATGACCAAACGACCTTTAATCGAGACGAAATTTTGGTATGTTATTCCTGAGTCTTACATCTGAACATCCAACGGTTTGTGTTTTGTCATATATTGGTGCTCATTATTAGATTTTATTGTGCCAATGAGAGAAGTGCCTAGAAGAGAGAAGTGCCCAGAAGAGAGAAAACGCTCATATCAAAATATGATTTAGTCTAGATCGATGAGCAAATGATTTCTGATCTAGACGAAATTTTAGTATTTTTTTCCTAAGTCTTGCATCTTGACAACTAACGGTTAGAATCTGATTTGGAGCTCTCTAACTTAATATTTTCTTTCTAGCAATATTTGTATACGAGTTTGTATTATGTCATATATTGGTGACGATTATTAGATTTTTTTATGCCAAAGAGAAAGGTGCCCAGAAGAGAGAAAACTTTGATATCCAAATTTGCTTTAGTCTGGATCGATGACCAAACGATCTCTAATCGGGACGAAATATTAGTATATTTTACCTGAGTCTTGCCTCTTGACATCCAATAGTTAGAATCAGATTTGGAGCTCTCTAACTTAGTATTTTTTGTCTAGCGCTCCTCATATACGAATGTGTATTATGTCATATGTTGGGGATGATTATTAGATTTTTTTTTGCCAAAAAGAAAAGTGCCTAGAAGAGATAAAACGTTAATATCAAAATTTGCTCTAGTCTCGATCGATGACCAAACGATCTCTGATCAGAACGAAATTTTAGTATATTGTTCTTGGGTCTTGCATATTAACATCCAACGGTTAGAATCTGATTTGTAGCCATGTGACTTAGTATTTTCTGTCTAGCCCTATTTGTATACGAGTTTGTATTATGTCATATATTGGTGATGATTATTACAATTTTTTTTGCAAAAGACAAAAGTGCCCAGAAGAGAGAAAACGTTAATATCAAAATTTGTTCTAGTCTCGATCGAAGATGAAACCATCTCTGATCGGGACGAAGTTTTAGTATGCTGTTCCTTAGTCTTGCATCTTGACGTCCAATGGTTAGAATTTTATTTAGAGCTCCTTAACATAGTATTTTCAGTCTAGCCCTCCTTTTATACGAGTTTGTATTATGTCATATATTGGTAATGATTATTAGATTTTTTGTGGCAAAAAAAAAGTACCCAGAAGAGGGAAAAGGTTGATAGCAAAATTTGCTCTAGTCTCGATCGAAGACGAAACGATCTCTGATTGTGACAAAATTTTAGTATATTGTTCTTGAGTCTTGCATATTGACGTCCAACGGTTACAATATGATTTGTAGCCCTGTGACGTAGTATTTTCAATCTAGCCTTATTTGTATGCAAGTTTGTATTATGTCATATATTAGTGATTATTATTAGATTTTTTTGTGCTAAAGAGAAAAGTGCGAAGAAGAGAGAAAACGTTCATATCAAAATTTGCTCTAGTCTCGATCGATGTCCAAACGATATCTGATCTGGACGAAATTTTAGTATGTTGTTCCTGAGTCTTGTATCTTGACATCCAATGGTTAGAAACTGATTTGGAGCTCTCTAACAGTATTTTCTGTTTAGCCCTCCTTATATACGAGTTTGTATTATGTCATATATTGGTGATGATTATTATATTTTTTTGTCACAAAGAGAAAAGTGCCCAGAAGAGAGAAAAAATTCATATCAAAAGTTGCTATAGTATCGATCGATTAACAAATGATCTCTGATCGGGAATAAATTTTAGTATGTTCTTCCTGAGTCTTGACTCTTAACATCCAATAGTTAAAATCAGATTTGGAGCTCTCTAATTTCGTATTTTTTGTCTAGCCCTCCTTATATACTAATTTGTGTTATGCCATATATTGGGGGTGATTATTAAATCTTTTTTGCGCTAAGGAGAAAACTGCCCAGAAGGGAGAAAACTTTCATATTAAAATTTGCTCGAGTCTCGACCGTTAACCAAGCGATCTCCTATCGGCACGAAATTTTAGTATGTTGGTCCTGAGCTTTGCGTCTTGACATCCAATAGCTTATAATATATTTTGGAGCTCTCTAACATAGTATTTTCTGTCTAGCTCTCCTTGTATACGAGTTTGTATTATGTCATATATTGGTGATGATTATCAAATTTTTTTGTGTCAAAGAGAAAAGTAACTGTAAGAGAGAAAATTTTCATATCAAAATTTGCTCTAGTCTTGGTCGATGACTAGACGGTATCTGATCGGTGCAAAATTTTAGTATGTTGTTCCTTAGGTCATGCATCTTGACATCCAACGGTCAAAATTAATTTGAAGCTCTCTAACATAGTATTTTTTGTATAGCACTCCTCGTATACGAGTTTGTATTATATCATATATTGGTGATGATTATTAGATTTTTTTTGCCAAAGAGAAAAGTGCCCAGAAGAGATAAAACGTTCATATCGAAATTTAATCTAATCTCGATCGACGACCAAACGATCTCTAATCGGGACAAAATTTTAGAGTGTTGTTCCTGAGCCTTGTATATTCACATCTAACAGTTAGAATCTAATTTGTAGCCAACTATCTTAGTACTTTCTGTCTAGCCCTATTTGTGTACGAGTTTGTATTATGTCATATAATGGTGAGGATTTTTAGATTTTTTGTGCCAAAGAGAAAAGTTCTCAGAAGAGATGAGACGATCATATCAAAATTTGCTATAGTCTCGATCGATAACCGAACAATCTCTGATTGAGACGAAATTTTAGCATGTTGTTCCTGAGTCTTGTATATTGACACCCAACGGTTAGAATCTGATTTGTAGCTCTCTAACAATGGTATTTTCTATCTAGCCCTCCTCGTATACGAGGTTGTATTACGTCATATATTGGTGATAATTTTTAGATTTTTTTTGTCAAAGAGAAAAAAGCCCTGAAGAGAGAAAACGTGCATATCAAAATTTGCTCTAGTCTCGGTCGATGAACAAACGATCTCTCATCTGGATGAAATTTTAGTATGTTATTCCTCAGTTTTGCATCTTAACATCCAACGGTTAGAATTTGATTTGGCGCTCTCTAGCATAGTATTTTCTGTCTAGCACTCCTCGTATACGAGTTTGTATTATGTCATATCTGATTGAGACAAAATTTTTGTATGTTGTTCCTGAGTCTTACATCTTAACATCCAATGGTTAGAATCTGATTTGGAGCTCTCTAACATAGTTTTTGTTGTCTATCTCTCCTTGTATACGAGTTTGTATTATGTCATATCTGATTTGTTTGTTGTTCTTGAGTCTTACATCTAAACATTTAACGGTCAGAATCTGATTTGGCGCACTCTAACATAGTATTTTCTGTCTAGCACTCCTCGTATACGAGCTTGTATTACGTCATATATTGGTAATGATTATTAGATTTTTTTGTGTCAAAGAGAAAAGTGCCCAGAAGAGAGAAAACGTTCAAATCAAAATTTACTCTAATCTCGATCTATGACCAACGATCTTAGATCGGCACGAAATTTTAGTATGTTGTTCATGAGTCTTGCATCTTTACATCCAACGGTTAGAATCTGATTTGGAGATATCTAAATTAGTATTTTCAGTCTAGCCTTATTTGTATAAGAGTTTATATTATGTCTTATGTTGGTGATGATTATTAGATTTTTTTGTGCCAAAGAGAAAAGTGCCCTGAAGAGAGAAAACGTTCATATCACAATTTGCTCTAGTCTCGATCGATGAACAAACGATTTCTCATCGGGACGAAATTTTAGTATGTTGTTCTTGACTCTTACATCTTAACATCGAACGGTCAGAATTTGATTTGGCGCTCTCTAAGATAATATTTTCTTTCTAGCACTTCTCATATACGAGCTTGTATTATGTCATATCTGATCGAGACGAAATTTTTGTATGTTGTTCCTGAGTCTAGCATCTTAAAATCTAATGGTTAGAATCTAATTTGGAGCTCTCTAAAATAGTATTTTCTGTCTAGCCCTCCTCGTATACGAGGTTGTATTATGTCATATATTGGTGATGATTTTTAGATTTTTTTTGCCAAAGAGAAAAATGCCCTGAAGAGAGAAAACGTTCATATCAAAACTTGCTCTAGCCTCGATTGATGAACAAACGATCTCTCATCGGGACGAAATTTTAGTATGATGTTCCTGAGTCTTACATCTTAACATCCAACGGTCAGAATTTGATTTGCGCTCTCTAACATAGTATTTTCTGTCTAACACTCCTCGTATACGAGTTTGTATTATGTCATATCTAATCGGGACGAAATTTTTATATGATGTTCCTGAGTCATACATCTTCACATCCAACGGTTAGAATCTGATTTGGAGCTCTCTAACATAGTATTTGTTATCTATCTCTCCTCGTATACGAGTTTGCATTATGTCATATCTGATTTGTATGTTGTTCCTGAGTCTTACATCTTAACATTCAACGGTCAGAATCTGATTTGGCGCTCTCTAGCATAGTTTTTTCTGTCTAGCACTCCTTGTATACGAGTTTGTATTATGTCATATATTGTTAATGATTATTAGATTTTTTTGTGCCAAAGAGAAAAGTGCCCTGAAGAGAGAAAAGGTTCAAATAAAAATTTACTCTAATCTCGATCTATGACCAAACGATCTTAGATTGGGGCGAAATTTTAGTATGTTGTTCCTGAGTCTTGCATTTTGACATCCAAATGTTAGAATCTGATTTGGAGATATCTAACTTAGTATTTTCTGTCTAGCCCTATTTTGTATACGAGTTTATATTACGTTTTATGTTGGTGATGATTATTAGATTTTTTTGTGGAAAAAAAAAGTCCTCAGAAGAGAGAAAACGGTAAAATCAAGATTTACTTTAATCTCGATCGATAACCAAACGATCTCTGATCGTGACGAAATTTATTTCTATTGTTCCTGAGTCTTGTATCAGACATCCAATGGTTAGAATCTGATTTCGAGCTCTCTAACATAGTATTTTCTGTCTAGCCTTTCTCGTATATGAGTTTGTATTATATCATATATTGGTAATGATTATTAGATTTTGTTTTGCTAAAGGGAAAAGTACTTAGAAGAGAGAGAACGTTCATATCAAAATTTGCTCTAGTCTCGATCGATAGCCAAACGATCTCTGATCGAGAAGAAATTTATTTCTGTTGTTCCTGAGGCATGCATCTTGACATCCAATGGTTAGAATCTGTTTGGAGCTCTCTAACTTAGTATTTTCTGTCTAGCCCTCCTCGTATATGAGTTTGTATTATATCATATATTGGTAATGATTATTAGATTTTTTTTGCCGAATAGAAAAGTGCCCAAAAGAGAGAAAACGTTCATATCAAAATTTGCTCTAGTCTCGATCGATGACCAAACGATCTCTAATCGGGACAAAATTTTATTATGTTATTCATGAGTCTTGCATATTGACATCCAAAGGTTAGAATCTGATTTGTAGCTCTCTAACTTGGTATTTTATGTCTAGCCCTATTTCTATACAAGTTTGTGTTATGTCATATATTGCTAATGATTATTAAAAAAAAATTTGCCAAAAAGAAAAGTGCTCAGCAGGGAGGAAACGTTTATATAAAAATTTGCTTTAGTCTCGATCGATAACCAAACGATTTCTGATCGAGACCAAATATGAGTATGTTGTTCCTCAGTCTTGCATCTTGACATCGAAAGTTCAGAATCGGATTTTGAGCTCTTGGACATAGTATTTTTTATTAAGCCCTTCTTCTATACAAGATTGTTTTATGTCATTTATTGATGATGATTATTAAATTTTTTTGTGCCGAAGAGAAAAGTGCTGAGAAGAGAGAAAACATTCATATCAAAATTTGCTCTAGTCTCAATCGATGACGAAACGATCTCTGATCGGGAAGAAATTTTAGTATGTTTTTCCTGAGTCGTGCATCTTGACATCCAACGGTCAGAATCTGATTTGGAGCTCTCCAACAAAGTATTTTCTGTTTAGCCCTACTTATGTACGAGTTTGTATTATGTCATATATTAGTAGTGATTATTAGATTTTTTTGTGCTAACGAGAAAAGTTCCCAGAATAGAGAAAACGTTCATATCAAAATTTACTCTATTCTCGATCGACGACCAAACGATCTCTGATCGGGACAAAATTTTAGTATGTTTTTCCTGAGTCTTGCATTTTGACTTCCAACGGTCAAAATCTGATTTGGAGCTCTTTAACATACTATTTTCTGTTTACCACTCCTTGTATACGAGTTTGTATTATATCATATATTGGTGATAATTATTAGATTTTTTTGTGCTAAAGAGAAAAGTGCCCAGAAGAGAGAAAACTTTCATATCAAAATTTAGTCTAGTCTTGATCAAAGACCAAATGATCTCTGATCGTGTCGAAATTTTAGTATGTTGTTCCTGAACCTTGCATCTTTAAATCTAATGGTTAGAATCTGATTTGGAGCTCTCTGACATAGTATTTTCTGTCTAGCCCTCCTCGTATACGAGGTTGTATTATGTCATATATTGGTGATGATTTTTAGATTTTTTTTGGCAAAGAGATAAATGCCCTGAAGAGAGAAAACGTTCATATCAAAATTTGCTCTAGTCTCGATCGATGAACAAATTATCTCTCATCGGAACGAAATTTTAGTATGTTGTTCCTGAGTCTTACATCTTAACATCAAACGGTTAGAATCTGATTTGGAGATATCTAACTTAGTATTTTCTGTCTAGCCCTATTTGTGTACGAGTTTATATTACTTGTTATGTTTGTGATGATTATTAGATTTTTTTATGCCAAAGGGAAAAGTGCCCTAAAGAGCGAAAACGTTCATATCACAATTTGCTCTAGTCTCGATCGATGACCAAACGATCTCCCATCGAGACGAAATTTTAGTATGTTGTTCTTGAGTCTTACATCTTAACATCAAACGGTCAGAATTTGATTTGGCATTCTCTAGCATAGCATTTTCTGCCTAGCACTCCTCGTGTACGAGTTTGTATTATGTCATATCTGATCGAGATGAAATTTTTGTATGTTATTCCTGAGTCTAGCATCTTAAAATCTAATGGCTGGAATCTGATTGGAGCTCTCTAACATAGTATTTTCTGTCTAGCCCTCCTCGTATACGAGGTTGTATTATGTCATATATTGGTGATGATTTTTAGATTTTTTTTGCCAAAGAGAAAAATGACTTGAAGAGAGAAAACGTTCATATTGTTGGACCAATGGTGGTTGACAGATTAATTCCACTTATGTTTTGATAATAACAAGATGTATAGACTTGATTAAGAAATTAATTGCAGAAATTATTGGATTGAAAGAAGTCTAGAAGATTATGGGAAGTATTGAAAAGGAAGGCATTAGACATATGGGAAGTTTTAAAGAAGGAAGGCATTAAACATGAAGATTAT
>JAOTAX010127359.1:0-19529 GCA_025629825.1 Erythroxylum guanchezii | reverse complement strand
TTTTATCTTTCCATTGATATAAAGTATGAAATTTTTGGACAATGGAGTAGAAAGATATGATTTTTAGAAGTTATGATGCTGTTTAGGGTAAAATTGTCGGACAGCCACTTTGATGTGGACTTTTGACCCTTATAGAGATCGAAATTGTTTTCAAGTTCTTCATGGAAGTTGTAGAGTCTTCTTTTATCTTTCCATTGATACCAAATTTGCAAATTTTGGAGCTCTGGGTCAAAAGTTATGAATTTTGGAAGTTTGGATGTCGGAAGAAGAAACCCAGGAGGCAGGCCTCCCTCGTGCGAGGGAGAATGCGGCCGGGGGCACGCGCCTCGCGAGGACGACCAGTCACGACCGCGAGGGCTGCGGTTTCTCCCCCTGATCCGATCTCTCTCCAATCTTTTGGCCATAACTTTTTCGTCCGACCTCAGTTTGACCTGATTTTTAAAGCGTTGGATTTCTAAGACATTCCTCTATCTCTCCACAAAAATTTATAGTTTTTAGTTTTGATTTGAAAAAAATTGATTGAATCAAAGTAAGGGTATCGATTGAAAGAGTATGGGTTAGATATTTTCACTGAACATGCTTTAGTATTTTGGTGATATTTTGATCTGTAGGATTCCAATTGAGATGATTTTTAATTTGGAGTAAACTAGAGAAATAGGGCTAAAAATCATATGAAAAAGCTAAATCTTGATTCAGTCTCTAAAGTGTTCAATTTCTAGATGGAAATTGTATATAGTAAACTGTTTTTGATTAAGAACAGTCCGTTTTTGAGGTATATCTTCCACATTACTAAACCAAATTGAGTGATTTTGGTATCAATAGAAATATAAGACATAGAGGAACACTTTTCTAGAAGAAAGTATGACCAAATTACCTCATTTTCACCTTCTGATTGTACGTGAACAGTAGACCGAAAGGGGTGTCTTGGAAAAATCTGAAGTGATTCAATGAATTATGAATTGTGATTTAATGGTTTAGTGAGGCATGAATCTAAGTATAAATTTTAGTTAGATGAGTTTTGATATGAGATTTCTTTTGTGATGAAATTGATGGATAAATACCCGGTATTATCGTGAACATGCATTGTACATAATTCATTTCATACATGTGCATTACTGAATACCTATGATGGTACAAATTGTGATATATGTGGATGTTATTTGTTATAGAGGAGCAACTGGAATGTCAACCTCCAGACGTTACCGGAACTTCCGGGCACTAGCTTCGAGAGCAGTTGGTAAGTAACCTAGACGGTTTCTCTCAATTATTGTTTGTGTATGCATATGTTTTGACTAAAGAATGAATGTGATTTGATTGTAGATTCCGGACAGGACGTCCGATGATTGTGCAACGTGAATTAAGATATTGAGGTGCTGCTTGAATGTGAATATAAGACCTATGTTCTTGTAATGTGATTGATTGTGGTACATGGATTCCATTCATGAATGCATAAACAGATAATGACAGTTGTGACCAGAGTAGCCACCGATTAGAGCTTAAAGCTTAACGAGTAAAACCGAGCCTCGAGCTCGAAAGTGATTCAGAGCCTTAGGCTCAACGATTAATGAGCCCGGTATCCAAATGGATACAGAACAGTTTAGGCACTCGGTCACAATAACGTAATAATTGAAAGAATGTCTCATAAGCATTTCATATGCATTTTGTTATGTATGGTTGCTGGATTAAAGTGCCAAATTTGCCTATGCTTAAGTGAAAATGTGATATTGATGTGAAGTGCAATTTTGTGTAATATTTGTTATGTGAAATGATGTGTTGCTTGAATTGAGTGAACCATCGATGATGGTTACCTCATTGAGTTCGTAAAACTCACCAAAATTACAACGTTGTCATTTCAGGACCGAGATACGACTCTAGCTACTGAGAGGCTCTACTGCCGTGTAGATTGTGTTCGGCAAGAAGAGTTATGGCTCAAAGGTCGGTCAGTTGGGATTTTTGGATGGCTTAGTTATATTGTACATATCTTCCTCATTCATGTAGTATTTTTGTACTAGATTTTGTTGATGTACATATATTTAAGGTTGGAAGATTCACTGTAGACTTTTGGTTTTGAGAAATGAAATGATGAAAAGTTGGGTTTTAAAAATATTGTGATTTCTTATGATGCTTTAAAAGTGAATGATGTTATGATGCCATGTGAAGCGAATGTATTAATTGAACGTAGCTCGCCCTTATCGTAGGATATATACTGGAATGACCTCCGGGCGTCTCGGTGTGTACCCTGCGATAAGGGGGCACTACACTCACCATAAGGAATCCCAAAACAGAAGTCGTGAATTTTCTCACTACCATGTACATTAACACGATCACTACCACCGCTTTTCTTCCCACCAGACTCAGAAGAAGAAGGATACGCATTTCTTGGCCCTTCCACATACAATTTTGACTGGTCAGCAGTGCAACTAACGCTTGTTTTGATCCCAGCTTTGCCACGTCCTTCAAAACTAGTTGCAATCCATGATTGTTAGCACCAAACCCATGTGAGAGAACACATCAACAACAATGAAAACATTCTATAATATTGATTTTCTTTTGTTCCGTTCCAATTTTTCTCTTCACCTTGACGTCAAGAGGTGGGTTGAGAAGAAGAAGGTCGTTTCTGTTGCGGATTGAAGAGAAGCAAGTAAGCTCAGGAACTCTAGTAGCTATCGCCATGATTTGTGTTGATCAAACTGCCAAAGAAGCTTTGATTACGGTAAATGATCTGGGATCCGAGCACTGAAAGTCTGAAACTAAGAAATTGCAAAACAAGAAAACGAGCCCAAAAACGAGAGTGATTCAGACGTAAGGCCAAAATTGATATTTGAGCTGATTACCCCAAACGCTGCTACTGAGCAGCTTTTCATTTTTGGCTGGTTGGGTTCAATAAGCTAACCCAACCAGCCACTTACCAAACAAATTTAATGACTGTTTGAGAAAATCAAACTGCTGATGTTGGTCAATCAGCTAAATATTAGCTGATCAGCTATCATCCAAACAAGGCCTATATGAAAACCAAAGTCATTCATAAATTATTGGATACTCTGAAGCTGATTGGGTAGGTTCTCCATCTGTTAGGCATTCTACTTCAGGCTTTTGTGTTCTTGTTGGAGGAAATCTTATATCTTAGGAAAGTAAGAAGCAAGATGTTGTTGCCAGATTGAGGGCAAAAGTAGAATATCGCGTAATGACTTTAGCAACTTTTAAGCTTATTTGGTTGAAACAATTAGTTCAAAAGTTAAAGTTCACAAAAGTATCATAGATAAAGTTCTTTTATGATAATCAAGTTGCTCTCTGTGTTGCTTTTAACCTAGTGTTTCATTAAAGAACCAAACATATAGAAATTACTTGTAGCTTTATTCAAGAGAAAATTTTGTATGGTTGTATCACTACCAGTCATGTCAATTCAATCAATCAACTAGCGGATATCTTGATCAAATCTCTCAGAGGTTCTCGTATTGACCTTATATTTAACAAGCTTGGTGCGTATGATTTATATGCTCTAGGGGAAGTGTTGAGTTGGCCAATCCTTATGTAGAGTGTATGCTGTTTTAGTAAGTGATAAAATAAAAAGTTATTGGTTGTGTTTCCTACTCTAGGTTGAAATATAAACTATTTATTTGTGAATGCATTTTTGTCAAAAAGGTTCTTTTCTTATTTTCACAAGACTGAAGTAAAATTTAGCAAAATTAAACTTGAAAGTGGTATAAAAATGTTTAATTATTTTTTTCTCATTTTGATGTGTCGAACACCACACTATATGAAAACTAAGGGTATGCTTGTTTGGTGGAAATGAGAAGAGAGGAATGGGTATGGAATGAAAAATAAAGCTTGGTAAGAAGTTATGATTAAATGACTTTTACTTTCATTCCTTACTTTTGGGCATTGCTCCATTCCTCTCCATTATGAGAGAAATGAGTCATTCCTAGCTTTGCCATCATTATTTATTCCTACCCCATAACCAAAAACAATGTGTGATTTTTTTGGTTTAGTAAGTTTTGGTATTCTTTAACTAATATTATTATTAATTAATTAATTACAATATAATTAATTAAAATATAAGTCATTCATTAAATAAAATAATGTAATTAATTTTAATTAATTAATGACATTATAATTAATTAAAATATAATTTAGTCATTAATTAAAATATTGTAATTAATTAATTACACTATTTTAATTAATTAAAATAATATATTGTAATTAATTAATTAAAATATTGTAATTAATTAATTAATTAAAATATTTTAGTTAATTAATTAATTAAAATATTTTAGTTAATTAATTAATTAAAATATTGCAATTAATTAATTACAATATAATTCATTCATTCATTTAATTAATTAATTAAAATATACTTAATTAAAATATTATAATTAATTATAATTATATTATATTATATTATAATTAAAATATAATTAATTAGTTACAATATAATTAATTAAAATATAATTCATTCATTAATTATATAATTAATTACAATATTTTAATTAATTAAAATATTATAATTAATTAATTAAAATATAATTAAATTTTATTTCTCAATATTTTTTACAAACCAACCACTATCAATGGTAACGATAATCATTCATTTCTCTTAACCACCTATCATAATAATAATAATAATATCCATTCTCATTCCTTATTATATTTATTTCCATTCCTATTACCATTTTCCTGTATGAACCAACCACCACCTAAATCTTAATTATTTGAAACCTTAAATTTGAATTCGAGCTAACTCATGGGCGGCGGCCGCCGCCTGTGCTCAGCTCATCACTTTTTTTTTAAGGGAAGACAAACGTTACAAATTACATGTAAACACGAGGGTGACAAACCCCCGAAGCACCCTGTAAGAGGATAGGTAGGCTGCCCTTAGGAGGGAGATCAAACATAGTGAGCCCTACATCGGACTGTGCTGCAAAATTAGCAAGCCAGTCCGCACACTGATTACTCTCCCTATAAATGTGCCAAATAACAACAACCCAGTTACGGGTGAACAGTTCATCTATGCTTGCCACGAGAGGGTTAAGAGACTGAGCTCCCGTTGTTGGGAAAGAGAGCATATTGGTCACTGTGCTCGAATCCACTTCTAATTCGATATGCCGGTATCCCAGGTTCCAAGCCAGGTTAAGGCCTGAGAGCACTCCCTATAATTCCGTTGTTGTCGTAGAACACCAACCTATGTTTTGAGCGAATCCTCCTAACCAAGTGCCCGAACTGTCTCGAAGTAAGCCACCCGCTGTGCCGAAAAGCTTGAGCTTTTGCTTGCTCCATCTGTATTTAATTTCACCCAACCCTAAGGAGGTTTACTCCAACAGATGAGTAGATCTCGACGAGTGCAATTACCCACTCTAGTACGTTGTTGCCAATCCTCGGCCAGGCGAATCTGATGGACATATCTTATAAGCTGATGCGCTAGCGAAATTGGCCAGGAAAAATGCTCATCGAAGATGGCCCTATTACGCTAGGACCAGAGAAACCAGCAAGTTGTGCCAAAGATAATCGCCTAGTCGAAACCCCCAACCAATCGGTGTGTGTGCAGATTCATTAAGAGCCACTCCTTTCTGGTCATCCGAAAAAACTCTGCCGATATTACCTGCGTGGGGAACCGATTCCATAAGTTGCGGGCTTTGGGACAGTCCCGCACTACATGAAGAGACGATTCTTCTAGGTGGCAGTGGTAGCAAGCAGCATTTGAAGTGAATTTTCTGCACACCCGCTGTTGATTCGTGAGGAGTTTATCATACAAGAGGAGCCAAAGAAATGCGCGGATTCGTTGCGGGCCCGGCCACTGCCATATAGTCCTCCAGGCTGCATTGGTCGATACTTCTTCATGATTCATTATCATGGAGTAAGCAGAAGCAGTCGTGAAGTGCCCGTTAGCCGTGCGGTCCCAAATAAGCTTATCCGACCCTAAGTGGTTCTTGGGCGGAAGGATACCTGCTATTGCCATACAGATCGAAGACGGAAGCAAATGTTGGAAGGTTTCCCAGGATCAATTACCCATTGTGTCAGTGTAATGTCGAACCGATGGTCTATAATGTCAGGAGAAATTGGGGCTACTGCATGAGAGATAAGAGGTCCCCAATCTTCAACCAACGGATCGAGCCGGAATCTCGTTCGGGAGCCATCACAGATCATCCATTTCATGCCTTGCAAAACGTGATGCCAAGTTGCTTTGATACTCCGCCAGATCATCGATCCTCCTGTTGCATCAAAGAAAAGAGGAAAATTTTTAGCATCAAAGAAAAGAGGAAAACTTTTAGCATCAAAATTATACTTAGCCGAGAGAATTTGAACCCATAAGGGATTTGGCTTAGAAACCAATAACCATCTGAGCTTTGCAAGTAAGGCATCATTGGTTTCTCTGATTTTCCAAATTTCGAGACCCCCTTACACTTTAGGAAGGCACACAGTGTCCCAATTAACCAAGCTCGCCGCTCGGTTGTCGGGAGTCGCACCCCACAGAAATTGACGTATGATTTTCTCTAGCGCATCGCAAAGCTGACGGGGTAGACGGATCGTCTGCATCGTGTAGGTTGGTAGCGCCGCTATGACTGATGGAGTCAGTGTGATTTGCCCTGCGAGCGATAACAGATTTTTCATCCACCCGGAGAGCCGTTGTTGAACCTTATCCAGAATATGTCGGTAGGTACATTTACTAATACGCTCGTGTAAGAGAGGCACTCCGAGGTAACGTCCTAGATTGTTAGTTTGCCGAACGCCCAACGCCTCACTTAGGTAATGTGCCTGAGTGTCAGGAATGTTCCTAGAGAAAAAGCAACGGGACTTTTCTTGGCTAACCCTTTGGCCGGAAGCTATACAAAAGGAGCTTAAAATATCCCCTATTTTTTGCCCCTGGACAATGTCCGCTTCCGCAAATAGAATGAGGTCATCAGCAAAGAATAAGTGAGTTAAAGGCGGACCACCTCTACTTAATGAGATGGGCTTCCAACGGCCATTAGAGACTGAATCGTGAATAAGGTGGCCCAGACGTTCCATACATAGAACAAAAAGGTAAGGCGATATTGGGTCGCCCTGACGAATACCTTTGGTGGGGGAGAAAGGGTCACTTAGCTCCCCCTACTAGTTCACTTGCATCGAAACAGAGGAAAGACACTTCATGATCAAATTAGTCAAAGAGTCCGGGATACCTATCTTAAGAAGGGTATCTAAGATGAAGTCCCAGGAAAGTCTATCATAGGCTTTCTCTAAATCCACCTTTATCGTAATGATGCCTTTCTGTCCAGATTTGCTTTTCATAGAGTGGATCACTTCTTGGACGATGATGATATTGTCAATGATTTGTCGTCCGGGAACAAAGCTACATTGAGTTGGCGCAACGAGTTCGTCTAAATGCGGTTTTAATCGGGTGACTATAAGCTTAGTAATGGCTTTGTAAAGAATGGAGCAAAGTGCTATAGGCCTGAAATGCATTATCGACGTGGGCTTGGGGATCTTGGGAATAAGGATCATTATGGTATAATTGAGCTCATATTCCCAGACTTCATAACAAAAAATTCTTTGAATATACCAGGTTAGGGACGGACCAATAGTATGCCATTGAGATTGATAAAATAAAGCGGTAAATCCTTCCAATCCTGGAGCTTTGTTCGAAACCATATCGAAGAATGCTTTCTTGATTTCCTCTGGGCTCGAAGAGTGTTGCATGTCGATTAGAGCCTGGTAAGAGAGGGGAGGGAAAGAGCCAGGAAGTTGGGAAGTGCGGGCAGTATGACTGTCTTGTTTATAAAGAATTTCGAGAAAATTCTTCGCCATCCTTTGTATGCTCGCCATGTCCGACTCCATGTTACCCTGTTCATCTTTGAGGGTAGTAATTCTGACGTGTCGCTGGCGGTTGGCTGTGATGGTTTGATAATACTTCTTATTCTGGTCACCCTAACTTAGCCATTGGCAACGTGAGCGTTGATACCAAAAAAGTTCTTCCTGGTATAGAGTCTGTTCCAACTCTGTGTGAAGGTAATCCTCTAAGTCACGAAGGGGTTGCGAGTCGTGGTCTTCCAGGTTCTTTGGATCTCTTGTAGACAAGCCATGAGCCGTTTCTTCCTATGGAAGATATTTCCGAAAGTGCAGGAGTTCCATTCCTGTAAGGAATGTGAAAGCTGGGATAAAGCATCACTAAAGTCATTGGTAGGAGGCAACCACTTTTGCTTTACAAGCTGATCAAAACCTTCATGAGTCAACCAAGCTGCCTGGAAGCGAAACGGTCTCTTGGTATGGGGCAAGTTAAGATTGCACTGAATGTTCACCAGGAGAGGATGATGATCGGATTTTAGAAATGGTAGGTGTTGAACAGAAGTGTTCTGGAAAGTGGAGAGCCAAGAATTCGAGCATAGAACTCGATCAAGCCTGGCTAAAATCTGTCCTCTTCTCCAAGTGTACTTAGGTTCAGAATAACCTAGATCTTGCAGAAGACAATGATGAACACAGTCACGAAATTGATTGTTAACAATAGGTTGAAATCTCGAGCCCCCTTGTTTATCAGTACTGTCAAGTTTGGCATTGAATTCGCCTCCTACAATCCACGGTCTAGTAGTGATTCTAGCAATTCTCCGGAGATTATGCCAAGGGAAATGCTGAAGAGAATTATTAGGACTAGCATAAATCGCCGTAAAATCAAAATTAAACTGTCCCCAACCAATATTAGTATGCACAAATTGCCGGTGGGCTATGAGAATTCGAACTGTGATATTGTCGTTCCATAAAAGCCAAATACCTCCGGAAAATCCTGAAGCTTCTACCCGGAACGATTGATCAAAACCCAATCTCCGAATAACCCTTCTCGCTTGATCTCCACTAATTTTTGGCTCGACCAACACGATAAGAATTTGATGATGCAGTCGAATATAATTCTTCATAACCGGCTGGAAGGATTTCCCTCCAGCCCCTTGGCAGTTCCAAATGAAGATAGACATAACTGATTACTAAAAAAAAGAAGTAAACACTATGCGGCTTGAGTGTTTACGGGGAGCATATCCATTTCCCTACCAGGGCTGGTCGAGGGGGTCAATTGGCTCGCTGTGGATTGAGAATCAAGAACTACATTGGGCTCGGTTTCAGGATTCATGTCAGTATCTATATCTGGAGGACGGGCTGGTGGGAGGGAATGAGGAGTATTGGAAGAGGCTAAGGTGGTAGTCCTGCATTCAGCCTGAGGTATTTGACCGGGTTCCCTGTTGCTCTCGCCCTCTTGCATTGCTTCGGTTAAGGATTGGTCAGTGATAATGACAATGTCATGAGATGGGATAGAAATTGCTATGTGCTTGTTGGAAGTGGGCTGAGCTTGCTTCATCACTTTGATCATTATATCCTTGGATTCTCCATTCCCTCGGAGGCAACACCACCAAATGAAACCAGTCCTACACGTATTCTCCAAAAAGCTTCTCTTCTTGTCTTATCATCTCCCTGCGATCTCCCTCGCTAACTTATCGAACCTTCCCTCTACCGCTTCTAAAACTAAAATTAGCATTGGGGCAAGTCGGGTTAGGTCCTTACCGGCCCGAGTTCGACTCTAAAATTTTTTGTATCATTCTAATTTGAAGCACAATTTTATCTTTTAACCTGAATTTTCGAATGCACCTTGTAAGCAGAATCTACCAAGTGCTCCATCTCAGCAACCATAAATTCGTTTCCTCCTGGGAGATCTTTTCGTGGAGATCTCTCCAAAAACCCAACAATAACTTTTGAACACATTACCAGGATCAAACACCAACACCCCTTACTCGAATTGTCTATCTTAAATGTATAATTCATAAATAACAATTAAGCAAATTGATCAGGCCCATAACTGTGGCAGCCACAGGGAGAGAGCGGGGGGATAGCAGCGGCATAAATGGTGGACCAAGGGAAGTCGAAGTAAATGGAAGGGGAGATTAGATTAGATTAGACTACCAAATCAAAAAGAAAAGTTACGCGGTGAGGATGACAGCCCCGCCACTAGCCTTAATCTTCTGCTCAACAATCTTGGAAACAAGCTCAGCCTTCACAACAGCGGGCTGATTCTGCAGCAACACACCCTTTTCAAGAAGCTTGAAGTAGCTGAACTGCTACACATCAATCAAAGGCGCATTGTCCTTGGTGGCCTTGTCTTTGATCTCGTTAGGGACCAAAGACCAGAGCTTTTCGATGTTGCGGGTCAAGCAGTAGAACCTGTTGCCAAGCTTGTGGAAGTATCTCATACCAACTTTGTCGAATTAACTGGGATGATACTTATCGAAGAAGATACGGTGGTGGTGCGGCCGGCGCTCGTGACCTCTTCAATCTTGTCATCATTTTCGCTCTACGCAATTTTGCCCTTGCCAGATATAAGATGGTGAAATGACTCAATTCTAATTTGTCCAAAACGACGCCGGTGTGATTCACTTTACTGCACTAATTAAACATTAATTACCATCGACTTGTGCGATACGACGGAACCGTTCTAAAATTGTATAACTCGAAGATGTCATTTTCTTTAGTTTGGACTTCTGTTCCTAATTTACAGAAACTAACGTGTTATTGGCATTACATTAAACAAAGACATGAAGCAGCATAAATTTTCAGAGTCACTCTTCCCAAATAGGTGTAGAAACCTGACAAAAGTTTCATGTTGGTACAGTTGATACTTTTTTGCTTCAAATCAGAACTGAGACACAATGGTTGCTGTTCACCAAGGCCTCCTTCCACCTATAGGAACAGTATTAGATCCTGAAATCAATGACCGATTGCCAAAGCCGCCCCCACGTCCTCTGGATCGAAAGTTACTACCAGAACCTGAAACAATTGCATACCCAAGATTAATCTCCCTCTTAACACACTAGCCAGTAAAGAAAGCCCAGTAATTACCTCCTGAAGTCCCAGCTGATCGAGCCAATGCAGAAAGTGCTGGAGGCACTATTTGCCCTGCTTCTTGCAATATTTTTATAAGATCCCTTGCATATTTAGCATTTGCACTAGTAAAATAGGTAAAAGCCGTTCCTGTAGCACCTGCACGACCAGTTCTGCCAATTCTGTGCACATAATCCTCAAGGCTAGAAGGAAAATCATAGTTGATCACACATTTTATGTCCTTCACATCTACAACCAGGAAAAAAATTAAGAAACACAAACAAAAGCTATCATCAGATCTAATTTGCAAGATAAATACGGGTTTATTTAACTAAAGGGGACTACAAGGCAACAGCTGTAATTACAACTGGCTTGTTCCCATCAAATCCAAACACTAGGGAGAAAGAAGCTTATACATAAGATAGCTTTCTACTCTTCAATTATTCAAGCTACACAAGCTTGACATGAGACAGCCAGTAAAACTCTTACTCCATGTAGTGATCATGTAAAACTTAAAAATTCATTTCAGACAAAAATGTAAAACCCATTATCTTGCAAATTTACGCCTTACATATATGTATGCACTCTTTTATCCCTGCATCCTAAGATCTGTATGATCAAATTTAAGATAACACATTCATCAGATAAATGTGCCCACCTTAACTTTGCAGGGATAAAAGTGCAACTTCACCACCACCACCACCACCACCTCCACACAATTTATGACTCAATCCGGCTGCCAAAACAAATTCAGCTCCATAACTGTGGATGGGCAAAAGTGCTGTCAATCATGTTACTTGGACACCAGATAAATGGAGCAATGCCATATTCTGTAAAAGCCATTCCATCGAGCTATTCCAGCTTATTGTTAAACCATTAAATCATCACAATTTTGACCCATAGAAGAATTCAGTCATTGATCGATTCTTAAGCAGCCTAGTAGTGCTGAAAGTCAGTGCTCCGTGTCCATGTAACATGAGCAGTAACACAAGGGTAGCACCCAAGCAGGACTATTTTATGGGATACTCCAAGTAATATGCCTCTCAATCTAACTTCTAGATCTCTGTAACCAGAGCATAATAACAGAACAAGCCGACTCATCATGCATACACCACCAATTGCACCCATACCACAAATTATGTTCTCAGGGAACTGCAAAGCAGCCGGTGGACTCTACTATCTTCAAGTTTTAAGACCTAACTGAATGAACTTAAAGAGTCCTAACACACGGTGATCCTACCAAGACCCCTAGCAGCAACATCAGTGGCAATCATTATGGGGCTTCTGCCACTTTTGAATTCAGCAAGTACCCAGTCCCTTTCGGCCTGGTTTTTATCGCCATGGATAGACAGAGCAGGCCATCCATCCATTCTTAATTGTCTTGTAACTTGGTCACATCCCTTTTTGGTCTCCACAAATATTAAAATTCGAGTTCCATCCATAACTTCCTTTAGCAGTTTAATCAGCCTGTATGGAGAAGCATAAGAGGCATCAATAACCACATACTACAAAATCTTTTCTAGTCTCAGCTACAAGTTGTCAAGACAAACAGCAACCACATCCTACAAGATCTGCTACCTCAGCTACAAGCTGACAACACAAACCTGCTGTACTTCTCCCCATCTGCAACAACCTCAACAACTTGGTTTATTGATTGGTTAGCTTTCAGATCTGGTGATCCAATGATTACCTGAAAATCATACAATGCCAACAAGAAATGCTGAATCCACTGAAATCAAAAGGCATGCTTTAGTACATATGGATCTTATACCTTGTACGGATTCCGCAAAAATTGCCTTGCTAAAATTCCCACCTCTTTTGGCCACGTAGCGCTCCAATACAATGTTTGTCTATCTGGTCGGATCTGCCACAAAGACATAGGTATTAGGTCAAAGCTTAGCTCTTCAATATATTAAATTCAGGTGCAATAAGCTCCATCAGAGTATCATATAGGTATTAGATCAAAGCCTAGCTCTTCAATATATTAAATTCAGGTGCAATAAGTTTCATCGGAGTTTCATCTTCAGATAAACACTAGTTCCACAAAAAAGTTATAATAGTCGAAAAGAGAAAATAGCACACAAACAAATCAAGCACTTCTTTGGCTTTATTTGGATGTCATAATGCACACCTTCCATTTGAAATTTTCAAAATAGTTACAGCCACCAATTAAAAGAGGAAATATTAGAAAGATGAATACTTGAGACACAATTTTTCTAATCTGAGGCTCAAATCCCATGTCCAACATTCGGTCAGCCTCGTCCAATACAAGGTAGGTCACTCTCCTCAAGTTTGTGTGTTGAGT
Organism: Erythroxylum guanchezii; assembly: GCA_025629825.1. Classification (NCBI taxonomy): domain Eukaryota; kingdom Viridiplantae; phylum Streptophyta; class Magnoliopsida; order Malpighiales; family Erythroxylaceae; genus Erythroxylum; species Erythroxylum guanchezii. The sequence continues at coordinate 6,397 of JAOTAX010127359.1, read as the reverse complement.
TTCCAACATATCTATCAATCGACCAGGAGTAGCAATGACAACCTCAACACCTGGAAAAGGACAAAACTTTTATATTTAGCTCAATAAACTAACCGCACTGCAGGTCAATAAACTGCCCATTGAGTTACTTGAATAAATTGAGTACCTCTTTTCAGATCACGAATTTGTGGGCCTTTAGGTGCACCCCCGTATACACAAGTACTCCTGATGTTTGCAAATGAACCAAACTTTAGAGCTTCTTCTTGAATTTGAACAGCCAGTTCTCTTGTGGGGGCTAATACTAACACAATTGGACCCTCTCCTTGAACTGGAAAATAACAAAGTATTCAGAGTCGATTCAAGTATCGAGCAACTTAAAGTAACACCTCAGCTCGAGAAATAAAAGCAACAGATACTGACCCAATTTAGGCTGTGCACTAACATGTACCAAAGCAGGTAGTAAGTACGCCAAAGTCTTTCCAGAACCAGTCTCAGCAATGCCAATTAAATCTCTACCCTTTAGGGCCATTGGCCACCCTTGAGCCTGAATTGGTGTAGGCTCAACGAATCCTAAGTTAGCAATCACCTCTAAGCAGTAACCTACAACACAAGGCATGTAACAATCAGATTCGGAATACAAACAAAACACCCTTGAAAGCATCGAGTTTTCTCTGTTTTACCAGGGAAGTTGGCCTCCTCAAACATTCGGATGGGCTTGGGCACATCATGTCCTTCGACAGTGATATCCCTTCTTGCTCTATACATCTTAACGTCGTGTTCAGACATAGACCGGACCGAGGGACTCTCAACGTAGAAATTCTTCTCAAAAGGCACTAAATTCCCAAAATCTTGTCTTGGAAGAGCAATATTATCCAAGTCTCCTCTCGAACTTCCTCCTCCACTATACCTATTTCCTCTCCCCCCAACGTGACCACCAACAAAACCCCGCCCACCACCGCGGCCTCTGCCACCTCCGCCACGCTCCGCGTCATGCCGACCACTGGAGAAGCCCCTTCCACCTCGACCACCACCGCTCCTCCCAATATCAAACCTGCCAACAGGCGGTTCGAACGGTGGATAACCGCCTGATGGCGCAGAACCACCTTTTCCTGCGAAGGCGGTTGGCGGGGCACCTCCGTAAGCAACGGGAGCGCTGCGTCCGTACGTTGGCGGTGGACCCATTAGGTCACTGGTCGCAAAAAACCACAATCATCAAGAAACCGGAATTGAAGAACCAAACAGAATTATAACAATACATCGAGATGAAGGAGAGTACCTGCGACGTCGACGGTAAGAGTCCGGGTCGGAGTATCTGTTATCGTAAGGGTTCATCGTGGAATTTGAGGGAATTTCTTATTCTAGGGTTTTCACCTTCTTTTTTCCTCAAAATTAGAGCAAGCGTAAGTGTCTCTGTCTCCAATCTTTATCTACCCAACCAGAGGAAAATCTCTTTTATGTTACCTTTTTATCCTTTTTGACAAAATGACAAAAATAAGTTGTGAAATATGGTTATGTAAAATGTTGTTATTAATCCAAAAGAAATAATCAATTAATTTAATTTCTATTATTTTAACTTATTAGTGTACAAAATTCCGTAAAAATTTAAAGAGGGTCGTAATATATGCAATCTTTGCAACCTCACTCTCTTCTACGCACTAATTATAGTTTTCTCGGTAAATTTTACCTTAAGTGACATTTTCTTGCTGTCTTGAAGTGAACAGTCCAATGCATTAGGTTTTGAATAACTTCTCATTGTTGGATTGCTGATAAATGACTACAAACAATGAAACTCTTTTGCAAACATATGTCCAGAGATAAGGAGCTTAGTTAAACTTACAAACAAGGATTCGGTAAAAAGTAAAAGAAAAAAGAAATCAAAGTACAGAGGAGAGTAGACACATTATTTGTATCTCTTAACTGTCCTAACTTGCGTTGAGTATGCCATTATGTCCATTCTCTACGCTTTTAAGAATTCCTGCCTGGGCTTAGTCCCACAACCTGGATAAGATGAAAGAAACGCATTGTTGTTGGCTTTCTTTCTTTTGTTTTATGCAAGGAATGTATGTGTATGTAAGTGTTTGACAAGAAATAGGAACCAGACTTGCCTGGAAAACATGCACATGCCAACATCTTCTGCTCTGAGAAGCGACCAACAAAGTCTGGTCTTTGCCATCGGGATTTCTTTGTTACTGGATCATCCAAAACCTTTTTCCCATCATGCACAATACTAACTTCACAGTAGTCCGGAGCCTTTTTCTCAACAATTTTTCCCTTTCCAGCTCTTTTTCTCAGAACCCTGATACAACCAGATGAACCCTTGCTCATCTTAAACTGGACATGGTCATATGTTTCTTGTTCAATACAAGACATGTTTTACCTTGCATGAGGTGGTCGCTTAGTGCCCATCACCAGGCTAGTAATGTTAAGAACGGGAATCAGATCTAGGATCGCTTGTGCTGTGTCCTTACTCTCAATAAGCATCGTATCCACCGTCACCTATGATCATGAGTTGGAGTGAGTGATTTTAAGTCGCTTTTTTTTTTACCAATGTTGTGTTGTGTGTGCTTGGCAATATTATCAGGAGTCAGGACCTTGGAATCGTTACATAAACGTATGTATTTCTGCAGGAGGCTCCTTCTTTTATTGCTCTCTTCATTTACGTAGCCTCGGATTTGTTCTTTGCTCAGTTGACTACTCGATATTCTTCCAACTTTAATCAAACATTAAGTAAAACAATGGAAACTTTAATACCACAAAGCCTGCATAATTTGTGACTTTTGGCAATACTAGGGACTATGAGGTCAGAAGAACAGTGACAACATAAATTCATATTCTCAAAAAGGATAGATCCATATCATGAATTTTTGCAGAAACTGAACCTCAATTAATTACTGTATTAGCTTGTCGGTTTTTTTTACTTCTCATCCATTGTTTAGTCTAATTGGCCTAGCCAGATAGTCCAGACCTCATCTCAACCTAGAACTATATTCAAAACAGTCCTAATTGATCAATGATTTCGAGAGAGTATTAGATGATGAATCTGTTATTTTAATCTTTTGATTTCAGACAATCATAGAAATGGTCTGTAATCACTTCGCTAATTATGTTTCCAAATTGTCTAAACTTTCAAAATATTAGTGGACGTCGCATCGGGCTTCAGGCCATTGGATGATGCATAGAAATCATGTCTACTTCTGCAATATGTGAACTGATCTCCCTCAAATTTGATATACTTTTACAAAAATTAACATAGATATCATGTTTAAACATCCGCATTGTAACGAATCCAATTCAACTTGACTGTTAACCTGCGAAATTGTGAAGGGAAGAATAAATCAGGTCGTTACCTGGCGTTGGAATAGAGGTTAGAGCAGGAAAAACATGAATGAGGAAGACTCTAGCTCCAGGAGTAACAGCATGATGCAGAGCCCATTTCAAGACTTCCAAATCATCTTTTCCCACAGCAACATAAACATCATTGAAACTCCTATCTCTACTATTATTAAAACTCTTGCTATCCTCTCCTAACTCCACAATTTCTGGTGACATGATCCGGGCAGCACAGTATTGGACAGAGCTTGCAGGCACATGGTTCTGTTCAGCCATCTCTTTCCTTTGCTCTGGAACACACATAGCAATGACTTGAAAAACAGAATCTTATCTTTTGATGGTATAGATAGTCTTGAGAGTGAAGATTACAATATATCACTCTTGCGATTGGAAGTTTATAAGTAAAGAGTCGTTGCTCTCAAAGCTGCAAAATAACAAATGCAATAAGGCAATGGGAATTCTCTTTTGACAAGGTCTGCAGGCTGTAGGAAATGTCAACTATGAGCTGGATTCTTTATGTTTCTAATCCATTGTATACACAATATCAAGTCATTGTTGCAGACAATATATGTAAAAAGGAAACATTTTGTGTATTATTCTAATACTTGGATCCAGGCTCTTGCATTGAACCAATAGTTAGGAACATAGAATCAAACAAGATTGATGTCAAATTCCAGTAAAAATATAGAGAATTTCAACACAAAATTCCATTTCTCTTTTTCATCTTTATATAATTGTCAAGACATTAGTCCAAAAGTTTAAATGGATGAGTCAGACTCTGGTCTTTGTCGTATGGTCTACGCACGTTAACTAAGTGCTATGAAAATTTGAAAGTGAAAGATTAGTTTTCTTATGCTTTTAAAAATTTCCGTTTTGCATATGTGGCTGCCAACAATATTTATGATTGAATTTGATGACTTATCTGCATATAGAAGAGCATGAATCTCAATGGTTATTTCGTATAAACAAAAGTATATCATCTATGCATCTGAATTCTGTCAAGAATATCTTGAACTGATGACTGCGACATAAATCAACCATTTGAAGAACATTGGACAATAATTCTTAAGTTGGGAATAGTAATTTCTCAGGAAGTTAACTTCAAAGCAGTCGTTATGCCTGCAGATTGAACATCTAGAAAGAGGTCTCCTATGCTGAGGCATTACTTGACAATAAGTATGTAACTCTTCAAGAAAACAATAAATGAGCTCTTCAAGTCTTGATAATCTGTGTGATTTGTAAGTCTTAACACAAGTTTCTCGAGTTGCTTAAAAGTATGAAATAGGCTCATAGGAGCAGATATCCTGCACATTGTAGCTATAGAAGTCCTCTTCAAAAATAGGTGTTTAACAATGCCATATGTGTCATAATTTCTCTATTGGTTCATTTCCTATTTGAAAGAATCAGAAGTTGAAGTTTTAGCTTTCTCACGTTCTCTGAGGGATATGGTGGAAGTCCCTAGCAGATACATGAAAAATGGAGGAAAGCACCAAACAATTTTGTTGTCTGCTATGTGATGCTGTTCATTTTCAAACCAATGGATAATGAAATAATCTTGCTATTCTTCAGGTGAAGGAGATGACTCCAAAGGGTGCTACAAAGCTCATCATATTTTCAAGTATTGGCTTCCCAAAGTTACAGTATAGGAGAATCTGAATTTGTGATTAAGCCTTAAATCCTCACTCGCATAACGCTTAAATAATCCTTTTCCAGCAACATGAGAAACACAATGGCTCTAAATTAAATTTCGATTATGCAGAAAGTGGATGGATGTACGTTATGCATGGAAAGAAATGACTGCATCTATTGCAACCAAAATTCAAATCTCACCATGACGCAATTTCCATTTCTTGGGCAAGGACATGGTTAAGCCTTAGGCTGGCTGGATCTGAATCTTGGAATGCCGAAAATGAGTAGTTTTTAGTCTGAACGTTCTATCAAGTAATGTGTACTTTGTAGAAGACAATCTGCTCTCAGCTCAGGGTGTATAACTGATCATTTGGATTTTCAAATCGCAAACGATCTGAAAGATGCAAGTAGGAATTTGGAAATTAATCACGACGAAGGGTTTCTAGTAAACAAACCTGAAATTGTTTACGTTAAATGCATTGGATACGTGGATTCACTTTCTTGCCACATCTAACTTCTTCTGTTAGCCCTTAGATGGCGAGCGAATAAGAAGAGTATTGTGGGCCCTTTTAGTGTTTCGAATGATATTGGCATCAAAATTCATCCTTAAACTGTGGTATGATGGTGGTTTACCCAAAAACAGTACTGATATCTCGATGAGGGATGCCTCATCATAGCTGAGTACGGCCCAGTGTCCGTATGTTTGGCCTGGTTTAACCGAGTTTTGATTTTTTTTTTTTTTTGATAGTTTTTGGACTTTAAACTAAGCTTAAAACTTTTTTTAAAATAATTTTCAAGCTTCAAACCTCACTTAACCTCAATCTGTTTGACTTGAAATCTGAATTTTTTAAGTAAAAGTAACGTCTCAAAGTTTAAAATTTTAATATAAAACGACATTGTTTTTAATTTTCAAATTAAATAATAATAATAATAATTGAACTTAATTTGCGCTCAATTGAACTTTTGGTAATTCAAGCTTGATCGAACTCAAGCTTAGCATATTCAATAAGTTTTTAGTCTTGACAAATCATCCATGACAACACAATAATTCTGGACAACCCAGAATTACCTCAGCTCTTTGATGGACTAAGACAATTACATTGTTTGGACAGACATAAATGTTGTATTACTTTTGTATGGATACAGACATATCTAAATACGCAAATGATGCAGGGCTTATGATAGATCATATAAGGCCTCACCACAAATTATTTTCTCTTTTAAGCATTAATAAAGCTCCCATTGTTATTACGTATGTCGTTCGCTTTTATATTATGTCGATAAAACATTAAGAAAAGTAGCACCTAAAATATGTTCAACAAAATTATATTGAGAACTTTGTTGGTAAACTAAGTTGCAAGCATAGTGGAATTTAGTGTTAAAATCTAGCATCAACGTAGACCTTATGATAATTGATATCATAGTGTGGTTACAAATTATTTGTTATTCTTTAAAAGTG
>JAOTAX010127262.1:0-19556 GCA_025629825.1 Erythroxylum guanchezii | reverse complement strand
GTAGGTCTTTTTCTTAGCTTTCCAATGGTATATAGAAGGAAACTTTTGACCCAGATGTTCAAAAGTTATGGTCCTTAAAAGAGGAAATGTTTAGGAGTGTCAAGTGCTATCGTCGGTAACGACATCATTGAGTATGTGATGATGTTATTTTGTCTTAAGAATGCATCGACTGTAAGGATGCATTCATTTGTATAATTATAAGAGTGTCGTTTGCTTATTCACTTTGTCTCAAGACAGATGCTTCGTCTGTAATGACGCCATATCGTCTGTAATGATGTCATCCGTCATGAAAGGTACATCGTCTTAAGTTGACTTTGCATCGTCTCAAGTTGACGCCTATCGTCTATTGTCTTAAGACTTCATTTCGTCTTAAGACTTTGATTCGTCTACCCTTGGCCATTCGTCTGCCTTGGGCCTTTGATCTGCTTTGCACTTTCGTCTGCTTAGCGCATTCGTCTGCTTTCTAATTCGTCTATCTTTTGTATCGTCTGTTTATTCGCTATCGTCTTAAGACTTCACTTTGTCTTAAGACTTTGATTTGTCTGCCCTTGGCCATTCATCTGCCTTGTGCTTTCGTCTGCTTTCTGATTTGTCTGTCTTTTGTATCGTCTACTTATTCGCTATCGTCGTAAGACTTCGCTTCATCTTAAAACTTTCGCTTCATCTGTAATGACGTCATATCATCTGTGATGACGTCATTCATCTTAAGACTTTTTCTTCATCTGTATTTCACTTCGTGTTAAGCATTGCATTGTCTTAAGTTGACTTTGCTTTGTCTTAAGTTGACTTCGGTATTCGTTTGCGTTCGCATTCGCATTCGTCTGCCTTATGCTATTATTTGATTCCGTATTAGTATGCTTCATGCTACTATTTGTTTTCGTATTTGTCTACCTCATGCTATTATTTGATTCCGTATTCGTCTGCTTCATGCTACTATTTTCTTTTGTGTTCGTCTACTTTATGCTAATATTTGCTTTTGCATTTGTCTGCTTCGCTTCGTCCGCTTTGCTTCGTATGCCTTCTGTTTCGTCTGCTGTTTGATTCGTCTAAAGCTATCCGCTATCATCTGGTCCCTTTTCGACCCTTCAAACAATAGAATCTGTCTTCAAGGTCTTCATGAAAGTTATAATCTTGAAGTTTTCTTTCCAACCTTCCAAGAATGACCTAAGTCTGAAAACCCTAGATCAAGATAAGTCTTTTGTTCTGAAACAAGTTCGATATGATTGAGGTCCAAACCTTGATTGATTTCTTCAGGCATAGCTTCATTGTCCGACCTCCAAGTGACTTAAGTCCTGTGTCTAGATGAACTATAGACATAGAGTTATTGAATGACCCGAAGGGATAGAATTTTAATCCCAGCCTCTAACAGATTCAATGCATAATGGAAGTTGAACATAGAATTTTTATTCGGTATAAGAAAGATTTGAAAGACACAGGCCCGACACTAAGGTATCAGGAAATGAGGATGATCCGAGGATGAGGGTTAAATAGGAATACCTCTGCATGGGAACAAGTACAAGTACACGTCTCATGATAAGGAATGTTGGGTTCAGGGATCAGTGCCCAACAATTAAAGTATTAGGAAGAAGAAGATGAACAGTTGATGATGGCTATATAAGGTGATACGCAAGTTTAAGTTCAAGGATTATGCATGATTTCCAAAAGTTGGGCTCCAGAAACAAGTGGGATCTAACATTTGTCGTATTATGATATTCTGAAAAGTTGGATTCTAGAAACGGGATCCAATAAAAGATGTATGACATTTTGATATGGTTAAATTGTGAGTATGATCATATTATGCCATTGAATTGTGTCATGGCATTTTGTGTAAAGAAAAAGCATGAGAATATGAATTTGTGATTGATTGAATTGAGCATGAGAGTTGATTGTGTTTGGGCAAGAGTGGAACCGTTTCGTAGTCACGTGCACGTCGACATAAAGCCTTCTCTCGGCTGTCCGTTTGTAGCATACAAGATCCAAAAAGTAGGCTCATTTCATTCACGGAGTAAACTTCGATTTCTCTGTTTCGTTCCATAGAACCCTTGAGCCATTTGTTTGCGCATTTGCATTTTGATATGTTAAATTATGATGAAGTTTGAGTATTATGCTTTGATGTTAAATTATCTCCAACATGTTTTATGTGATGATGCTTTGGATTATGAGTTGTGAATGCTAGACTTACAATGCTAGATTAAGATAAGACGTGTATGCCTATATGAGTATTTATATATATGTTTGATTGTGTGGCTCATTGCCAATAGCTATAAATATATTAGCCACTGAGCTGTGTAGCTTAACCCATAATTTTCCCTCCTCAAGTGCAGAATGAGAAGATTAGCGATCCTTGCAAGGCATTCGGAAACTCCAAGATAGTTAGGAATCTTTTGTACTAAGTTAGTGACTAATTTGGATAGCTTTATGAGCATATCAAACATGAGCATCCTTTTGTATTTTGTATTAAGTTTGATGTGTATGTTGATATGTAAGTAAAGCTTGTTCAAACATTTACTTTGTTCAGAAATGAAAATGGGAATTTGAGAAGTTCCTTTTGTGTATGATTATGTTATTTTAAAGGTTGAGTATGACGGATGTGGAAGTGGAATGTGTATGTACATATTCTCCTTTGTTGAGATTGTCAATTGTTGCTAGTATTAGAATAGCATGAGAGAGATGGAAAGATTGTAAGTGATGAATCTTTTGAGTTGAAATTCAAGAGTTAATGAGATGTGTTTAGTAGTTAAATGGATATGAAGTGATATTGCACTAAAAGGGGTGAATTTGAGGAAATTATGAGCGAAAGTAATGTTAGAATGGATATTGGAAGCATTAAAGAATCTTTGGAGGGGAGTGGGTGTCACAAATATTCGTTAGACGGACATTAGGTCCGTTAAACCGATCTTGTTGGGTCTGAAAAGGCTCCCAACCCAGTCCATGTCCGTTAAACGGACATTAGGTCCATTAAACGGACCTTCTCAGGTTTGGAAACTACTTCAGGCCCTTCTACGTTCGTTAGACGAACATATATGTCTGTTTAATGGACATTCTCGGGATAACTACAGTGAATTGTGATTTTGTCCCTATTAGAGGTAGAGTCGCTCTCCGAGTGCTTGATGAAAGTTGTAGATCGAGAAGTCCTCTTTCAAACCATCCAGAAACAACCTTAATCCGACATCTTTAATGAAAGTTATGGCAATTGCGCCAAGATAGGTACAATACGATTGAGGACATAAACATGGTTGATTCTTTTGGCCACAACTTCATCGTCTGACCTCCAAATGAAGTGATTCTTGAAGCATTAGATTCCTAACACAATTTTCTACCTTTTCAAAAAAATTGATAGCCTTTGGGGTTGATTCCAAAAAGATTTATTCAAAGAAAGTGAGGATTCATTGAAATAACCCTACAAGGAAACCAGCTCACGCTTTATGACTTCGGATAGTAAGGCTCTGGAAACAGGGTCCAACATCTTGTGGTATCAGAGCCTAGGTTTGAAAGAGTCCTAGGCTTAGAATACATTGTGCTGTGCATTTTTGTGATATGTGATAAATTGGTTGCATTAAGAATTGATTATCTGTATTAAGTAATATGCATATCATGCATACATGAAGGAAATAGGATTAAAATAAAACGTAAGCAAATCGTTAGTGTTTCTATTGAAGGAGTGAAATGCCACATCGTAGAAGGACATAAGAAGTTTTGCAAAGATCGGTTAGACTTGACCCTCCACCAAGAGAGGAGGGCACGGATAAGTCTAGAGCCCTAGGAGATGCTGAGGCTTCTGTAAGGCATAGTAGTGGGCCCTCTCGATCACAAACGCAGGAGTCGCCTGTTTCACATGAGCAAGCGCCTACCTTGGATCCGTGATTGTTTTAGGCATTTACTCAGGCCTTTGTCCAAGTTATGGGATAGATGTTGCAATCTTCTACTCCGGCCCTAGTTAAGAAGGGAAACTAGTTCGAAAAATTGAGGAAGTATGGAGCAGTAGACTTTTACGGGACCACTAATCCCGAGGAGACTGAGATATGGCTGAGAAAGACGTAACGGATATTAGAGCAGATGGATTGTGAAGATGACAAGAAGGTTGAATGTAACATCCCGTTACCTGCAGGAAGGTTAGAATAGTAAATATAAGTGATCAATGAGAGTTTAGAAATGCATTTTTCATGCTCATGCATAAAATGTCATACACACACACATGAATAGTGAAGTTGTTGCACATGAAAATAATTGTACATGCATTCATGAATAATTCCGGGTATAATTAGATTGAGTTGTAATTTTTAGGAATTTTGAATTTATTTATATTAAAAATATTATTGATTAGTGGAAATATTGTATTTGTGAATTTTAGTAAATTTAGGATTTACTTTCGGAATTTATAGAGAATTATGGAGTTTTATGGAAATAAAAAAAATATTGGGAACAAGGAATCAAAAGATATTTGGAGATAATTGGATTGTAAAGATAGGAGTTAAAGAGTTTAGTTCAAAAGAAACTTGGTTAGAGCTTAGACCTTAGGAAAGTGACAAGTGTTAAGTTGCTTTTTGTACATTTTGTAACACCCCACTCCTACAGGACCCAAATCCGACATCGTGGGTGATATTCGAATCTGTGCCCTACGAGGGTGGCGTGCTATCGCACTGAAACAGCCAAAACTCAGTATAGATTTTTTTGAATACAATCAAATATGCGGAAATCAGTAAACAATCTGGGCCTGCTTTATTTTATAAACATTTTCAGTCATAACAATACAATTAACAGAATTTCAATAGCCATTTGGGGCCCATTACAAATATAAAATATTTTTAGTCATAATGACTTTACATTACAACATAAATGCATTTATATACACATGGTACAAAAATTTTGGAATCTATTATTTATTCAAAAATCGTGGAATACAAATTTGTACAAAAATAAGAAAATACAAAATGCAGACGAGAACTGATCCTATCCTCTATCTTTCACTCGCATGTAGTAGGTATACTCTTGTTGCCTAACGAGGTATTCTTTTGAGTCCTGAAAAATATTTGCAAATTTTGGGTGAGTTTTGCGAACTCAATGAGTGACCATCATCGATGGCTCATCCAATATTATTTCACATTTCACACTTGACACTTTACAGTCAATACACTTTAATCACTCATATTATGCATATGCAGTGCACATGAGACCCACTTTTCATTTGTTACTTTATTATGACTGAGTGCCTAAATTGTTCCGTATCCATTGGATACCAGGTTCATTACTAACTGCCCCTTATCCGATAGGGATAGGGCTCATTTTACATAATAAGCCTGAGCCTCTTAATCACTTTCTGAGCTCGAGGCTTATTTCACACTTTGAGCTTTAAGCTCTGATCGGTGGCTACTCAAGTCACAACTGCCATTATATTTTATGTATTCATGAAATGGAATGCATCAATCACATTTGCATGTTCCCATTCAATCACATTCCCATATCATCGGACCTTAGTCCGGCATTCAACATTAAAGTTGAGAATCACATTTTTACTTATAAGCATGATCACATTTTCCTTCCGAACTAGGTCTACCATTTAATAACCAAGTCATGTATCATGTATTTCATCCAATTCACATACAAGGAGCACTTCAATATTTCATTCTATAGGGAAGAGGTATCCATACCCTTATAAGGCGTACTTCATTCCCCTCTCCAACTGATGTGGGATCTTACAATCCGCCCTCTTTAGGACCCAGCCCCCTTTAGGGCCCAGTGGCTTACGCTAGCACATCGGGTTAGGAACCGACTCTGATACAATTTGTACAGCCTAGACCACTTGCCCATAGATATTGTCTGCTTTGGGATGAGAGTGTGAGTGGAGAGGAATTGTGTGAGGAGGGTGAGCAAGAGAATTTAGAGAGAGAGGATGCACGCACACCACCTTCCATTGTAAAGCCTCCCACTTTAGAATTAAAACCCTTATCTTCTCACCTTAGATACACATTTTTAGGGAAGGACCACACCTTACCCATTTTCATTTCTAACCAATTGGATGTTGAGCAAGAAGAGAAAGTGGTAGAGACCATTAAGAAAAGGATGAGACCCAAGGGGTGGCAAATTTATGATATTAGGGGGATTAGCCCTAATGTGGTGATGCATAGGATTAACCTTAAAGAAGATGCAAGATAATTAGGTAGAGGTAAAAAAGGTTAAATCTAAACATGTAAGAGGTTATGAAGAAGGAAGTGGTGAAACTTTTAGATGCATGTATTATATATCAATTTCAAATAGCGAGTGGATGAGTCTAGTGCAATGTGTACATAAGAAGGGAGGTGTGACAGTGATGGAGAATGAAAAAGGTGAATAGATTTCCACCAAGATGATCACAGGTTGGAGAGTGTGTATTGACTACAGGAAGCTTAATAAAGACCATTTCTTATTACCTTTTGTGGACCAAATGATTGAGAGGGTAGCTAGCTATGTTTTTTATTGCTTTTTTAATGGATATTTAAGGATACAATCAGGTGTTCATATACCCACAAGACCAAGAGAAAACCAATTTCACTTGTCCTTATAGGACTTTTGCTTACAGGATGATGCCTTTTGGTCTATGCAATGCACTAGCCACATTCCAAAGATGCATGATGGTCATCTTTGCATATATGAATGAGGACTTCATGGAGGTTTTTACAAATGACTTCTCTGTTTTTGAGGACTCTTTTGATCATTGATTGTTTATTTCGAATAGAGTATCACAAAGATGCAAGGAGTCTCATTTAGTCTTGAATTGGGAGAAGTGTTATTTCATTGTCCAAAAGGGAATAGTTTTTGGCCATAATATCTCATCATACATAGGGATTTAGGTAGATCAAGCTAAGAATGAAGTGATTGAAAAACTTCCACTTCTTACCAACATCAAGGGCATCCGAGCATTCCTTGGTCATGCAAGATTCTACAGACAGTTCATCAAGGACTTTTCTCTTATTGCTAGACTATTAACTAACTTGTTAGTTAAAGATGTGCCTTTTATGTTTGATGATAATTGTTTAAATGCTTTTAACAGTTTAAAGATGACACTTACAACAACACCTATTTTGACGTCACCAGATTGGTCGCTTCCCTTTGAGATCATGTGTGAACGACCATGCTATTAGCTATGTACCCCGGACAATATAAGGAGAAGAAGTTGTATGCAATTTACTACACCAACAAGACGTTGACAAGAGCATAACTAAACTAGACCACCACTGAGAAGGAGTTGCATGCAGTGGTATTTGTATGTGAAAAAATTTGTTCTTACCTTTTGGGCTCATAAGTTATTGTTTTTACAGATCACACGGCATTGCATTATCTCTTTACAAAGAAGGATGCCCAGGCTAGGCTCATCTGATGGGTGCTTCTGCTTCAAGAATTCAACATTGATATTAAGGATAAGAAAGGAGCAGAAAATGATGTGGCAGACCACCTATTAAGGCTTGAAGGGGAACAAAATAAAGAAGAAAAGGAAATTGATGAGCGTTTTCCTAATTAGGCTTTAATGATGGTAGAAAATTCGTTTCTTCCTTGGTTTGTAGATATTGCCAATTATCTCTCAGGTGGTATTCTTCCCCTTAATCTCTTGCTTCAATAAAGAAAACATTTCTTATTTTAGTGTTCACATTAAATTTGGGGTGAAGCTGTGTTATATAAAATATTTGCTAATAGTTTGATTCGCAATTGTGTCCCTGAAGATGAAATACCTAAAGTTTTGACCCGGTGTCATAGTTCAATTAATTCCAGACAATATGGAACGAACAAGATTGCTGCTCACATTTTGGAGTGTGGATTCTACTAGCCAAACTTGATCAATGATGCCTAAGATTTTGTATTACGTTGTGATAGGTGTCAAAGAGTGGGCAATATTTCAAAGAGAGATGAAATTCCACTTTCAAACATCATAGAGGTGGAAATATTTGATGTGTAGGGCTTCGATTTCATGAGACCATTGCCATCTTTCTTAGGTAACTCTTATTTATTGGTTCGAGTTGATTTTATTTCTAGGTAGATCGAAGCAATAGCTACTCCAACAAATGATGGCAAGGTGGTGCAGCAATTCATTGAGAAGATCTTTACTCGATTTGGAGTGCCTACAGCCATAAATGATGGAGGGAGCCCCTTCTATAACAAACTCTTTGAGGATCTTTTGAGAAGATGTAATGTTCATCATAGAGTGGCAACCCCTTACCACCTATAAATGAGTGGCCAAATAGAGGTGGTGAATAGAGAATTGAAAAAGATTTTAGAGAAGGTAGTGAGCACTTCAAGGAAAGATTGGGCTTCAAAGCTGGATGATGCGTTGTGGGCTTACAGGACAACTTTCAAAACTCCCATAGGACCAAATCCATATCGACGTGTGTATGGTAAGGCTTGCCATTTACCATTAGAGTTGGAGCATAGAGCCTATTGGGTAATTAGAAAATTGAACATGGATTGGAAGCTAGCAGCAGAGAAGAGATTGTTACAACTTGATGAATTGGAAGAATTAAGATATGATGCATATGAAAATGCCATGTTGTATAAAGAAAGGGCTAAGAAGTGGCTTGATGGCCATATTAAGAAGAAAGAATTCAACAGTGGAGACTTAGTGCTTTTATTCAACTCACGAGTTCGATTGTTTCCCGGAAAGCTCGAATCAAGATGGAGTGGCCCATACAAGGTTAGTCAAGTGTTTCCCCATGGAGCGCTGGAGTTAGGAAATCAAAAGAGTGAAACTTTTAAACTTAACGGACATAGATGCAAGCTTTACTTTGAAGGGACATTCCCACAAGAAAGGGAAGTACTTTCTTTTCTTTCACTCACTCTTTTCTGAATTCATATGAAATGGTCAAGCTAATGACCTTAACTTAGCAAGTTTGTCTTTCATTTGTTTGTATTTGTATTAGTTTGGTTTTTTTTTTGATTTGAGAATATCTAGTTTAGTTTAACTTGTTTTACCCTTCATTCTCTTATTGTTTAGGTTTCCAATGATACATTTTGAGGTTAGTTGAAGATCTATTATGCATCATAGCTTATTGGAGGACCAAAGGATGAGAGGAAAAATGTGCCACTTTTATCAGCACCACCACTATAAGCCCATCTTGTATTATAATGGGTTTCTTGGCTCTAAAGAAAGCTCTTCTCTTCCTCTTTCTTTTTCTCTTCTTGAACAACCTCAAAATCTCTCTAAAAAAGCTTAGAAAAGATTAATCCTAGCTTGTTTTCTCTTCTTTTCTCTCCTTCTCTCCTTCTCTTTGTATTTTTGTCTCTTCTTTCCCTCACTCACATTTTCTCTCTTCTTCAAATACAAGACAACAATTCTTCTTCCCTATTTACCCTTAATGATTGTAAAATGGTCATTTTACCCTTCCTTATATGCCTTATGGTCTTTATCCTTAAGTGAACTACCAAGAACGCCCTTATACAATCTTACTACCTTAATTCAATTAACTCATGTAATAAAATCATACTAACATTGACATACTAATTAACTCCAAAAATAATCAATCCATAAAGACCTCATAATTAATTTAAATCATGCTTAATAAATAAATAAATAATTCAGGGGCCAATATTAAAACTTATTTTACCCAGTAACCTTTTTGTTTTAAGGTTTTTCAATAAACTACCAAGTTTGATTTTTTTTCAATCTCTAAAAGCTCTTCCTTTGTGGCAGTAATCCATTTGTGCTCCCATATTGGTTTTTCAACAGTTTTTTGGTTTTAGTATTGCAATATTGCATCTTATATAAATATCATAAAGCATTTTAATACATTTAATTAATTGTTTATCAATATATTCCTCATTGGGCATTAGCCACCATATGTCTTGCTTTGTGTTTATTTACTAGTCTGTCAATATTAAACTTAATCTTTAAAACTTATTTTACCCCAATAACCTTTTTGTTTTGAGGTTTTTTCAATAAGCTGTCCAGTTTGATTTTTTTCAATCTCTAGATGTTCTTCCTTTATGACATCAATCCATTTGTGCTCTTGCATTGCTTGTTAAACATTTTTTGGTTCTAGTATTGCGATATTACATCTTATATAAATATCATAAAGCAATCTAGTGCCTCTAATTAGCTACTTATAAATATCTTCATCATTGGCCATTAGCCCACCAAAATGTTGATATTCAACATTTTCTTTCCATTTCCACTGCTGTTCTTCTATAAAGATGATTTTTCTGCAAAGGGCAAAACACCAACCTCCCTATAGTTTAAGAAATTTTAAAAAAGCCTTTTGATCTTTAAAGTTCTCAAAAAAATTCCTTTTATTTTTTTCAGTTTTTTAGAAAAACCCTTTATTTTATATTTTAGTTAAAAAAATAACAATAACACACATACAATATGAACATCTGACATTGATGATTTAATCAAACTCTTAAACTCAAATTGAACTAATTATATTCAAATCAAATTTATAATTTATTATAGTTCCCGTTCCCCAACTAAAGAGGTCATTTTTACATGCACTTTTCAAATATGGTTGGAAGATATTAAATTATTAAGATATAATTTATTATTAAAAATTTAGATCAAATTTAGTTGATTTGGATTAGACTTATGAGTTGAGTTGAGTTATCATATTAGTGACATTTGATTAGTTCCCAATTAATATTCATACTAACTTGTTTCAGTGTTATTTTTTAACTAAGATCTAAGAGAAGTGGTTTTTCTGGAAAGTGAAAAATGAAAAGGAGTTTTTTCAAGAATTTTAAAGATCAAGGAATTTTTTAAAGATTTCTTAAACTACATAGGAGTCTTATGTCTATTACCCTTCTCTTAATAATAATCTTCTCTATTTGAGGGTAGAATTTTTATAGGACCTAGAGTTATTATTATAGCCTAAGAAAAATCTAGGCTTAGAGTTTTATCTAATTTATCTCTTTTAACTTGAGGAACATCAGAGAAACACGAGCTTCCTAATACTTTCAAATTGGATAAAGAAGGTTTATTATGAAACCACAATTCACAACATGTTTAACTATAAAGTGCTCTAGCTAGTAATCTAGTAAAAATCATAGTATTAGCTGCCTTTTCCAAAAATATTTTAGGCAAATCTTTATAATGAAGCAAGCAACGAGTAACTTCTATGATGATTATACTTTTCCTTTCATTAACTCCATTTTGCTATAAAATGGAGGAAGCAATGAGTTGGTGCTCTATTATATTCTCTTCAAACAACCAACTAAATTAATTTGAGCTATATTAATTTTTGTTATCACAGCTCGATATCACTATCTTACAGTTTGCAATATCCTAATTCAATGATTGTACTCTGTAATGTGTTGTATATGGATTTTATAGAGTATGCTATATTTGTGGTGTACTAGATAAATTTAAGCATTTAAATGTATTATTGAGGTTATAACGAAAATCACGGATAGACCAAAGATGGTTTTGGACTCGACGGGAAATTTCTCTAAAATTTTTTGAAAACTCTAAAAAGCTACAGAATCAGTCCGAATGCGCTTTAAAAGCCACAAAATGTGCTTTGGAGATTTAGGTGATACTTTTGAATGAAATCCGATAGATTTCGGTGAAATTTAGTGATTTTTGGATTCAATCCAAAAATTTTATTGGGCAATCAAAAAGTTATTAAATAATTTCAAAATATGATGAAAAGTATTAGAATTAGGATTGGAGTCCATCGGAACTAAAACAAGTTAAAATGGAGGTTGTTTAAATAGAATAATGGTAATCCTAAATTATTGGACTAAAATGCCCTTTTTGGAAAATAATGGGTATTGATGATTTTAAACCCATTCAAAATTTTTAAAAGCATCCAATGAATAAATATTGACCCTAATTAGATTATTTCATGGTCAATTTGAAAATAAGACAGTTGTGGAATGTTTTCGGGATTTAATTCGATTAGTTGGTCAATTAAACGCATTAAAGGGCAATTTAGTCTTTTGTACTAATTACAAACAATTGATCTTTTTACATGGTATTAGTGGACTGATGAGTCATTAGAGATGACCAATGAGATGATGAAAAGTGTTTGATGAGTCATTAGAAGAGAACCAATAGGAAGGAGAAGTGTGAAATCCATTAAATGAGCATTAAAAAGAAAAAAAAGTAAGACTTTTGTCTTCAATTAAACAAAAACGTGAGAGACCAAACAAAAGGGAGAAAAGAAGAGACAAAAAGGGACATTCAGCCAAGGAGGGAGAAGAAGAGTGCAGTGGAGCATAAATTGGAGAGATCTTGATCAAGTGGACTTATTCTTCAAATACCAAGAGATTGGAGGATAAATTGGTAAATTTTCATAACCTAAATTTCTAGTTTTGGGGGTTTTTAGTGGGATAGATTGATGTAAGATAAATGATGAATTTTGACTTTCCATGGAGTAGACAACAATTTTGGAAGCATTTAAGGGATGAATATGACAAGAGAAAGAATTATTGTTTAGTGAATGTTTGTATTTGGTTCTCAGATCACTTGAGCTAGACATCTTGTTTTGACTATATCCTTGCCTACAAACCTCTAAATTGGGTTATTCCAATTGTATATGAAACCTAAGACATATTACTAAAAATTCCTAGAAGAGACTCTGACCTAGTTCTGGTTGAATCATATTGGAACTGGAGATTAAAAATGGTGATACGATGTTACCCCTATGTTGGAGAAGCTTGTGATGTTTTGTTCATTTTTCTTGAATTATAACTTACAATGGCTTGATTTTTGATGATATGGAAACTAGAAACATAGGGGAACGAATGTCTAGCAATCCTCAAAACCTAATTTGAACGCTTACTATATGAAAATTAAGGAACAAATGGAGGTATGGATTCTGGACATAGGTCATAACCGTGACTAATCATGCATGATTGTCATATGGTGAATTAAATTGGGTGATATTGTGTTTTGAAGGAATTGGTAAGTTATAATGGATAAAATATGGAATTTAAGTGACTTTCGAAGTTAGATTTGGAAATGGTGACCAATAGGTTAGCTTATGGAAGTAAGCAGAAATATGATTAGCATACGTGCTACACGATTAGATACAAATCTTGAATTCGATTAAACTGAACACATAGTTTTAATGCCTAAGTGAAATGCATTTTGTGTAGGTAAAGGAGAGTCACCGAATGCGTTAGTGTGCTTGGTGATAACTTTGCAAAACTGTGAGTGTATCTTAACTATTTTATGACTTAATTCTTTGTAAAAGAATTGATGACAAGTGAGTGTATTTTATTTGTTTTATATGACTAAATTATTTACAAAAGAATTGATGACATGTGAGTGTATTTTATTTGTTTTACATGACTAAATTCTTTACAGAAGAATTGATGATGTGAGTGTATTTTATTTGTTTTATATGACTAAATTCTTTACAAAAGAATTGATGGCATATGAGTGTATTTTAATTGTTTTATATGACTAAATTCTTTATAAAAGAATTAGTGACATGTGAGTTTTCTTTAAATTGACTTTATGCAAATGGTTTTCATTTGATCATTAAATGAATATTTATGCTAAGTTTTATCCAAATGATATTTTACAAGTGAATATTGCTAGGTGTATGCTTTGACAATATAAGATTTTTAATTTGAAAGTTAAATTTTATATGATTGGCAGTTACATTGAAATAATTCATTTATAAATCCTCCCATACTTGATTTAGAAAATAAGATGAGTCATAAATGTAAGAGTTTCTTTTGCCTATGGTACACCAGTAGGTTTTATACATGTTATTATACCGGCATATTTATAGTGGTTAACCTATTACAGGTAAGCAATGTAGAACCAGCTTCGTAAATAGTTGTTAACCAGTCACAGGTAAGCGATGAAGAACCAACTCTGTGACTTGTTACAAGTAAGCAATGCTGAACTAGCTCCATAACTACCGATTCATAGAGGTTAACCTGTTATAGATAAGTGATGCAAAAATAGTTCTGTAAATAGTGGTTAACCAGTCACATGTAAGCGATGCAGAACAAGCTTCGTGACTTTATGCCAAGTGTAATATGGTAAAGAAACTCATGATAGGCTATTGTTGGCCCCCAAATTTTTTTTCTCTAATTAAGCATGATTTAAATGAATTATGAGGTTTTGATGGATTTAATTTTGGAGTAGTTATTATTATGTTAATGTTAGTAAGTTTACATGACATAAGTTAACGGAATTAAAGTGTTAAGGTTATAAGAAGTTTCAAGGGCATTTTTGGAAGATTGCTTAAGCATTAAAGTTATAAGGCTTATAAGGAAGGGCAAATTGGACATTTCTCACTCATTAAGGGCAAAAAGGGAAAAATTGAATGTTGTCTTGCTTTGGAGAGGAGTAAAAACGTGAATTGGAGATAGAAAGAAGAAGAGAACACCGAAAATGAGAAAAGAGAGTTAAGTGTTTCAATTTTTGCAAGAAAGGAAGGAAGTAGACTTAGGGTTCTTCATTTCTTAGTGTTAAAGAGAAAATTTAAAGTTGTTCAAGAAGGGAAAAAGGAAGAAGAGGATTAGAGCTTCCAATGGAGCCAACAATCTCACTATTTGGTGAAGATTCAAGATAAGATTGTTTTTAATCTTTTGGATTTTTGAAAGGGTTTTGGTTCATAAAGCTTACGAAATGTATGGGTTTAAGAATTCTAGGATCAATTTTAGTGAATATGTCTTATGGGTTCTCCAATTTGAATTCTTATTGAATGAGAATTTTTGTCTTTGATAAAGGGAATTAAGAAAGGAAAGAGGAGAGGCGCCCTTAAGTAAGGTTTAAGCAAGGAAATTAAGTTGGGTTTCATGTTTATAATTGAATAATGAGCCATTAAAGTTTTTCCAAATCAAGAGAATAAAATGATTTCAAGTACTTTGTAAATGTGCGTATATTGCTTTTAAATGATTTAAAGAATTTGCTTATATGCGTGTATATGCTTAATTGATTGGATTTGAATTGTTGTGAACGTGAAAAAACGCATTGTGATGTATGATCATATTATGCCATAGAAATGTGTCGTGGCATTTTGTATATTCGAAAAAGAGGAAAAATAATGAGAATATGGAAATGTATGGACATGAATTGAGCATAAATTTGCTTGTGATTGGGCAAGAGTGGAACCGTTTCGTAGTCACGTGCACGTCGACATAAAGCCTTCTCCCGGCTGCCCGCTTCTGACACACGAGATCCGAAAAGTGGACTCGTTTCGTTCATGGAGTAAATTTCGATTTCTCTGTTTCGTTCCACGGAACCCTCAAGCCATTTGTTGTGCATTGCATCTATGAACTGTCAAGTTGATGCATACATGATTTGTTTTATTGTGAATTTGGTTGAAAATTTAAGAACCATGTGTTTTATGATTCAATAAGAATTTTCTATGACAAATGAATAATTTCAATGGTTTTGCCTGTTAGCAATTATAAACTGTTACCCACGAGATTTTAAGCTCACCCCCACTCTTCTTCCCCTATTCAGGTGATGAGTAAGAGATCGAGTGAAAAAGAGTTAAAGCATCACTCCGATTTGGCATATTTTTGTATTTGAAGTTAGTTCATGTAAAACAAGACTTTAGTCACAATTCGAGAATTATTGGTTTTTGTATCTTTTGTATTTTGGATTTGGATACCGATGATTTAATGTGGCTTGAAGTGCCATTAAAGCTTTGTAAAACTCTTATTCTATGATGTTAATGAAATATGAATTTGTGTAGGGATAATTGTTAAGTTGAAATGTGAATTTATGTAGGAATGAGGTGGAGTTGAAATAGGAATTAATTAAGGACGAGGTTATTAGGTATATTTGGGAAAGTTATCAACTTGAGATGATGACTTTGAACATGAATCGTTATTACTTATAAGTGAGAGGTTATGGAAATGAAAGATAGGTTTTTTGTGGATGATAAGAATTTAATGATTTCCTTTGTGTATGATTATGCTATTTTATAGGTTGGGTATGACGGTTGTGGAAGAGGAATGTGTTTGTGCATATTCTTCTTTGTTGAGATTGCAAATGGGTGCTTGTTTTAGAATAGCATGGTAGAGATTGGAAAGGTTGTATGGGATGAATTACTTGAGGTGAGGTTCAAGAGTTACCGAAAGGTACTTGGTAGTGGATTGATTTGAAGAGATATTGCATTTTGCAAGCTTTCATAGGTGTAGAAATTGTATTATGAACTCAAAGAAAAAACTGTATCGATCTAGGTTGAATTAGCCAAAGTTGCCTTTATGAAAGTTGTAGCTTATCTTTCTATCTTTCCAACGATATAAAGTATGAAATTTTTGGATATTGGAGCTGAAAGATATGATTATTAGAAGTTTGTATTGCAGAATAGGATGGACTTTCAGGACAGCTGAATTGTTTTGAAATTTTCCTTATAGAGGCTAAAATTGTGTTTGAGGTCTTCATGGAAGTTGTAGGTCTAGAAATCTTCTTCGAAACAGTCTTTGAATGACCTTAATCCGACATTCGTAGTAAAAGTTATGCCCTTTTTACTATGAAAGGTCGAAGGAAGAAAAAGAAAAGAGGAAGTCGCGATCGTGACGGAAATTCGCGCAAGTCGCGATCGCGACAATGTGCCATTGCGGCGCACGCGGAAGTCGCGATAGCGCATTTGTAGTATCGCGACTCGCCGATCTCCCCCCATGCCTTAACATATTTCACTCTTTTGATCATAACCTTGTCGTCCGACCTCCAAATGACCTGATTTTTGAAGCAATGGATTCCTAACACATTTCTATACCTCATAATAAGAATTTATAGCTTTTGTTATTGAATTGAAAAAGATTGATTGAATCAAAATAAGGGTATCGATTGGAAGAGTATGAATTTGATATTTTTACTGAACATGCTTCAATATTTTGCTGATATCTTGATCTGTGGAGCTCTAAATGAGATGATTTTTATTTCTAAGTAAAATAGAGACATATATCTACAAATGATCTGAAGAGATGGAATTTTAATTTAGTCTCTAAGACTTTCAATTTTTGGATGGAAGTTGAGTAGAGTTTACTATTTTGTTTAATAACAGCCCAAAAATTTTTGGGCTGTAACTTTCAGATTACTGAACCAAATGGAATGATTTTGGTGTCATTAGAAACTTAAGACGACGGATAACAAATGTTATAAAGAAGTCAAATTGAAATTCCGATTCAAGGTTTCCCAAACTCTGTTCTGAAATAGGAGAAATCAGCTTGTTTTTTGTGTTTGACTGGTGTGGGCACATCACCCTTGTGGGATGATGACTAATGAGGGTTCATTAAAACAACCCTACAAGGTAATATGCACGCTCAATTTTGGGCTCTAAAATCATGGTCCAACAGTTATGCTGAATAAGGAAAGTCTTGAAAATATTAATTCTACCACTATTTATGTTAAAAGGGCTTTGAGAGATATCGTATGGTACCAATTCTAGTGGTTGGCCTATTTTCAGTATTAAAGTTTTCAGAAAACTTATTGCCACTACCGTTTATTGTTAAAGGAGAAAGGAAACTAGAAACTTTTATATTATGAGTTTAATTTTGAAAAGCATTTCGAAATAGTATTTCAGAAAAATTGAAATTATGTTTTACGAAATGTTACGTTATTACCGGATTTGATGATGATGAATAGATTGTTACAGAAAATGTTTTACTGTAAGCTTTATGATTGTATGGAATATTTTAGTTATGTTGTTACAAAAATTTAACTTTTAGTAAACTTATTAGACTCACTGAGCTTGTTTAGCTCACCCTTACTTTTATGTTTTTAAACAACCCACCCTAGGTATGTGTATAGGTGCTGCAGTAATTGGGACTTCGTCATAAGAGTAGTTGTATTGTCAGGTGTTGTTGTGCTTGTGTCATTTTGATATGTACATTTATGTAAAGAATGGATGTTTATAAAGGCTTTTAAATGAAATGCTTGAATATGTTTTAGATTTTTAAAGTTTATTGTAGTGATTGTTGAGAATTATTTGTTTGGGGTTTCTTGTGAGTAGACTTGAAGTCCATAATTTGTAGTTGAGAAATTAGTGTGACTATATAAGTGTTTTAAAATTTGTTATCCAAGTTTTTAAAATATGGGAATCTTAGAAAAGAAATCCTTATATTGCCGAAATTTTTAACAATTTTTTTTTAAAAAAAGTTCTCATTATTTTCTACACTTGTAAAAGTTAAAGTATAAAAGGTTTTTAACAGTTGAACGACTTGGTTTTACGGGAACCCATCAGTTGAGTTAGATATCGATTGGAAGGTTACTGTGGGGTCATCAGGAGGGCTCCACTCGAGTTCCAGAAGGGTAACTCCAGGATGGGTCCTTTCAGGTGATATCAGAGCCTGTTTTGAAATAGGGTTGTCTCTATACGTGTTATGATTTCATAATGTGGTTTTATGTAGTTTTGTGAATAAGGCAACCCAAAAAGTTTTGTTATTTTTTAGTGTTATATAGTTTATCTTTGAGTTCATAGCATAATGCACCAACGAAACCTTAGGGGTCCCAAAGCCACACTAGAGGCTCCAACACTTGAAATACCTTCAACTTGGGAGGTCGAGCATAAGGATGGTTCAGTAAATGTCTTTCTTTATGAATTGTCCCCGTCTAAAACATTTCAGATTGGTAGAATCGCCGGTGGAATTTTGTTTTTACCTTAAGTGAACAATACAAATACAAAATTATTGGAGGTTTAGTAGTGTTAGGGAGTTTGATTAAGTGTTTTTGAAAGTTAGGTGCAAAATCGTTCGATGAGAGTAGAGATATCAAAATTTTCCTAATTTGGTTAGATCAGGATAAGAATAATAAATCTAAATGGCTTGTGACAGAAGGATGAGATAAGGAATATCGTCTAGTTAGAGGTTAGTCAGACCACATACAATTGCTAGAGACTCCTTAAACACTCAGAGCTCAGTACCAAGGTCTAAGGTGGAAGGAGAACACTTGTACAGGTTGGGGTAATTGCAATAACCGAACAAGATGCTGAGGATACATCTGGTACAGTGATAGGTACCGGTAGTGATGAATATATTAAGATCAATCTGAACTATCCATTTGTATGTGCTAAAAGATTTCGTTAGATAGATTAGTGTGAATTTAGAGTTTGTAGAGTGCCATTTCATAATGAATACTTTCACTAAAACTATTCCAATAGCGTAGAACGTTTACATAGGTAGTTACATAGTAGTTACACTTAAAAGCTCTCTAATGAGATGATCTTATCAGATATCCATGACTATGAAGTCATATTAGGAAGGAAATTTACTAATAGTACATTTTGTCGATGTGGGTTGCTTCTAAAGGAAGTTAGGATTGGTACACAGGGGAAGTTAGGCGTAATATTCAACAAGAAATGTAGAAGGGTCCCATCTTTTAGCACATCGGTCATAATAGCTAGAAAATTACTAAGAGATTACTATACAAGTATTCAATCTACAACTCAATAATTACAAAAGTTTATTAGGTTATTCAAAAATTTAATGTTGGAGAAGTAATTTGTGAATATATCTGGAAGATGAATATGCTTATTACGGTTGAATTCATTGATGATTAATTATTAATAAGAGTAATTAGAGACTAACTTTTGATACATTTAAATATTATAACCTTATGAAGTGATCGATTAGAATAAATATCAATTTTAGCATAAAATTTTGTGTTAAAGGTCAAGTCTATT
>JAOTAX010127105.1:0-19608 GCA_025629825.1 Erythroxylum guanchezii | reverse complement strand
AAAAGTTGGTTTAAAAAATATTGTGGTTTTTCTATTGATGTTTTATAAGCACATTTTGATATGATGCCATGTGAAGTAATTGTAACGATCGAACATAGATCGCCCTTATCCTAGGTTATGTACCGGAATGACCTCCAGGCATCTCGGTGTGTACCTTGTGGTAAGGAGGTGCTACAATTGTCCTCTATTTGTGCATCTTGTACCATCCTCTGTCTTTATCTCGTCATCCTTCATACAGTGTATACGTCTCGTCTCGTCTCATGCACCTCGTCCTCTGTCTCTCCTTTTCTATGTTAAAAAAACCACATTCGATTCCAAGTATGTTTCCGTCTCTCTTTTGATACATTTTTTGCTTCTCGATGGTAAACAAACCCCAAATCCCTTTTCTCCTGTTCAGACTGTTAGTTCGATTCATGATAAAAATTATGGATCTTTTCATCTCTTTCTATGTTTCCCAGTTGTGAATTTGGTAAGATGTGTTTTGTTTCTTATCAATCTTTAGGATTAAGGCAGTATAAGAATGTATTTGATGTTGTTGTTTCTGTACCATCCTTTGATTGTACTCACACTCTCTCTTACTGTCAGAACTCTCGCTCTTGTACTATGGGATTATCTGCTTCTTGATGTCGATCTTTTCTCAGGGTAACTTTTCAATGTTTCTATCTTTTCAGTATATATGAGTTTGAACATGAAGCTATTGCTTTACTTGAAGGTTTGTTTCACTATAGGTCATGTACACAGCTAATTGTAGGTTCTAAGAGACAAGTTGAGAGCTCTAAGAAAGGTGTTTGCTGGAGAAAGTAATTTTCATTGAATGCCTCGATTCCCACTCTTTTTGACATCGGTAGTTTCATGAATATAGTGTAAGCATTATTTGTTTTTTTAATTCTATTTTTCTTTGGTTCTAGAGTTAATTCTCTTGTGTTTTGGTCACTGTATGTTGATGGTTTTATTTTCTTCAGATCGTTTTGACACCGATAGTTTTGCCAAACTTTTTGTGGGATCTATTCCAAGGACAGCAACTTAGTTAGTTCGTTGGATTCTTTTGATTGAATTTATCTGAGGTTTTCCTGATTTGTTATCTCATAATGAAAAGATTATTTGACTGAACCTATCTACTTGATGAACCATTGCTGATAAGAAGGGGTGTAGTGGAAATTAATTTTATCTATAGTAAATGTTCAAATAAATAGGAAAAAGAATTTTTGATGAACTCTGTGATGGGATCATGTGTTGGTCAAGTATGGAAATAGACATCATTATCACTGGATTCCAAGCAGGGCATATTTCTAAAGTTTAGTCCTTATGGGAAAAGATGAGTGATACTTTGATGTTCTTCTTCATAACATGAGATCATGTCTATGACAGATGAGTATTTTCTAACGTTTCTTTTGATACTGAGTATTTTCCTCATGTTCACTACTGATTTTTTAACAGCATATATATATATATATATATATATATATGGTAAATTGCAATAGCTAGTGTTTACTTAACATATTCTTTATTGTATTTGATTCCATGCAGGGCCTCCGATTGTTCAACCTAGATATCATACGTGAGCATTGGAAAGGAGATCAATATTATGTAAAATTGTAATTCTTCTGAGACCAACTTTTCCCCATTTCAAAACCTCGTAGGTTTATGTTGTATCATTGTTTACAGGGCCCGATGATTGCTTCCTTTAACTTGTATAGTTTTATTGTTGCAGGTTATAGGAAAATGCCAGAGTATGAGCATATCTTAACAGACTTTCTCTTGAGCCTGGTACACAGCTAATTTTTTGATTTCCTTAAGTAGTCAAGTTTCATTCTTTTTCCTTTATACTTATATTCTATCAAGGATTGTGCTCCAAAGAGCTACACGCACTGTAGGGAAACATCAAAAATGAAGGAATCCATATAAACGTCAAGGTTAGTCTCTTTGGTACTTGATTACAAACAGAGGACAATTACTACTTGTTTATAATTATAATGTGGTTTTATCATTTTTAACTGTACGATTGCTTCTCAGGGAATTGCTATTGGGAATGACCTAACTAATTCAGCCATCCAATTTAAAGCATTCCTTGATTTTGCTATGGCTAACAAATTAATCCAGAAATCTGATTATGACAATATTAAGGCTTTGGTTCCAGATTGTGTAAAGCAAGCAAATTTATATGGTAATTTCTAAAATCTAGTCTTATATTAGTGTCGGATGCTGTTGAATAAGTCAATCGGACAGTCATATGCTTGAAAACAATATTTTCCGATTAGAAGTAGTCATGAATTACTCTAACCTTGTATTCTACCTCTCAGATTCCAAAGGCGACGATGATGTTTGCTTGTCCGCTCACTCTAGTTGCATAAATATTTTCAACTCCATCGTAAAGATTGCTACAAACGTAAATGTAAGAAGAAAGAAACCTGAAACTAATTCTTAAAATAATCAAATTTTGTCTAGTTCAATCGATTGATGATGAGAATTCTCCATTGTTTTGAATGTGCAGTACTATGATATTAGAAAGACCTGTCAAGGTCAGCTGTGCTACGACTTCTCGCGAGCTGATAGTTTTCTAAATCAAGATATAGTTAAGAAGGTTCTTGGAGTAGGAAACATTGGTTGGGATGCTTGTTGCAGTTTATTAGGCCTTGCAAGCGGATTAGATGAAAAATTATCAACCAAAAGCTGCATTACACATGCTGAAGACATGGATGCAGGGCAAGCTGAGCTAGTAAATCACTAAACATCCATTTATTGTCTTTTTTACTGATAAACCAATAGATGTATTGCTATAGCCGCATTTTATCCTCAATATGAATTTGCAATTCATTAGCAAATTAGTGTATTATGATATGTTTGTGAATTGCAATTAGTGTATTTTGATATTAATTAGTGTATTATGATATGTTTGCGAATTGCAATTAAATAATACATTGTCTGCAGGTATGAAATTCTTATGACACATGAATAATTATTAAAATTAATGATATACTAAAAAATTAAAGAATTATTAAATAAATAAAATTCATAAATAATATTGAATAGTTATTAAACAAATAAGATTAAAAAAATTGTATTTTAAAAAATATTTATCAAAATTCATAAATTATTAAATAATATGATTTTCAAAAAAATGAAAAAATAAAAAAAATACAAATAATAATAAAAACTTTACGGAAGATATTCCACGATGTTTCCAAAAAAACATCGCAGATTCCTTCACATTATGCGACGTTTTAAAAACGTCGCATAATGTGAGACAATTCGCGACGTTTTTACTTTCAGTTACGTTTTTATAAACGTCGCGGAATGTCAGTGTTTTCCGTGACATTTTACATAAAACGTCACGGAAACCTTTTTCCTACACCACATTTCACGACGCTTTTTAAAACATCGCATAATGTATTCTACGACGTTTTTAGACATTCTGTGATATTTTATTAGGATTTCTGCAACCCCTGTAAGAAAATAAGGCATTCTGTGACGTTAACGTCACAGAATGCCTTATTTTCTTGTAAGGGGTTGCAGAAATCCTAATCCTACTAGGATTTCCTGCTTTGGAGAAAATCTTGCAAAAAGAGAATCAGGAGCTAAACCTAGCAAGGGATGGTGAAATCCTAATCCTAAAAGGATTAGGAATCCTACTCAAACAAGGAATCCTACTTCAACTAGGATTTCTACATTTCGGAAGATTCTTGGTCGCCACTGCTAGGAATGGATCTAAGAACAATCCAGACGATTAGGGGACATGTAGATTGGGAGAAATGAAGATCCCTAATTTTTAGGAGAATTGATGAGCTGGCAGCACCTCATTGGTATATGTGGATGACACTTGGCATTCAGTCAGCATGCCACGTCACTTACCACGTCAGCATCTTGTGACACATGGCACCTACATGAAAGCATGCGTGGAATACCACTTAAGCCCTAAGAAGCGTGTTTGACTTAGAGGGAAGCTTCTAGAAGGTCCTAATTCTACAAGGAAAGAAAAGACCCACTTCTACTTAGAAAAGAAATCCTCTTCTACAAAGAAAGAAAGGCCTACTTCTACTTGGAAAAGAAATCCTCTCCTACAAGGATTTGATGACCATACCTCCTCCAATATAAATAAGGTCCTCTAGCATTAGTTTTGGGGGGGGGGGGGGTGTTGTTCACATTTTCTCTCTTTTCTTTGAACTTGAATCTTTCTTCTTCTCTTTCTCTGTCCTACGTTCTCTCTTTCTCTCTCTAGGTAGAACCCTAGTTTTATTTTCTCTTCTTCTTCTTCTTATACCCAAACTCTGCACTATGTTTTCTATGATGATTTTTAACTTTGTTTTAATTAAAATCATGAACTAAATTCTCTTTTCCAATTGTTAAGGCTATTAGCTAAATTCATGGTTGTTTTTATGAGAAGCATGCACATATAATTGATGAATCTATGATTGGAGATTTGTGTTCTTGATCTGGACATGATTGCCGAATTATGCATGTGGATTTGAAGTTATGAATTCAAATTTTGCATAAATAATTTGTATGCAATCTGATTAATTTAATTGCTGGACAATAAATTGATTAGGTTAAGTAGCATCAACTAATTAAAATTGAATCTTGTATGTAGATTTTAATTAGTTGGATCAAGATATAAGTTAATTTTATGCATGCTAGCTTTCTTGAAAATTAACTTAGGTTCGGCAGACTTGATTTTGATCTTAATGCTCTTGTTATTGTGTTGTTCATGTTAGTTTTGGAATAATGCATTACCAAGAATATTTTGCATGTCATGCTTGCTTTGAATGCATCTATCTTTGCTTGATGAACCCTAATTTTTCATTTTTAATGATTAAAAGCAACTAAGGATTTAGTGAAAACCTTGGCAATTGGTCCTTAATTAATATGAAATTTTTACTCAAATTTTCATAGCAATTTCTTTCTTGAAAACTTTCGACTTTATTTTAATTTTTAGAACTTAAATCACGTCTTCTTCTTTCTTTTCTTGTTTGCTTTTAACGCAATCAAACAAATCCCCCAATCTTGTCCTATTAATGTAATCTAGCATTAGTTCATGCATAACATTTACGCATACTTTGCTTGAAAGTTAAAAAAATCTTCCTTGTGTGACGATACCCTTGCTTCACTATACTACAAATCAACTTAGGTAGGGGATTAAATTTGAAAGCTAATGACAACCTATCACAAATCATTATATAGGAGAATTCTTAACCATAATAAAATCACATCTCCATCACTAATAAGTAAACTTGAAAAAAAAATCAAAAGGTCTTTTAAACAAGATATAATGAGGTTTATGTAAAGGTATGGATGGGATAATTGGAAGGGTAATAATATCGAAGAAATTTCACATAAGCAACATTACATAAAACTTGGTTCTTCACAATGTAAGTCTTTTAAACAATGTTTTCATTAATTAACAACAATTCTTCTCACTCTCTAACAAGTATCATAACTTTTCTTTTTCTTTTTTTCAATATGCTCATAAAAAATAATTTTCAAAATTTGAACTTCTTCAAGCAACTTTGGAGAGAATATAAAATTATAACAATGAAACACTTGAGAAAAAACAATTTAACAACACTATCTACTAACCATCATAGGCACTTCAAACCTTCTTTTAAAAATTCTTCAATACAATCTAAGTTTCAAGCAATAAAGTAAATGCAAATTCTTTAAGGTTCAAGAATAACGAAAGGTTTTTAAGAAATAGAATAAAGTTTATCAATGTGGTTATAATCAATCAAAAGGCTCTGTCTCAAAATTGGTTACTTTTAAAGAATAAAATAGGGTGGGTAATAATGAAAGAAACCAAGCTAAAAAAGTGATTAAATCTAAATGTCTTTATCATTTTAATGCCTTTAGTATAAAAATGTGGTCTCAACATGAATAATAAAAACAAGTTCTAAAATTATTCAACTATGCGAGATAATACATAATAAAGAATAATGGAGCATAAAATAATGATATATTATTTTTAGGCTCAAATGCTCACAAATAGGTCTCAAATGTGTAAATAATATGTAATTTTTATTCAAATTAAATGTTGATAATTGTAAATTGATTCATGATTTAAGGCATAGTTTGATATGTGTTTAGTTGTTAATTCAATCATTTAGTATGTGTTGTTGGATAGAAAAATTAAGCATGCAAGGTTTGGCTAAAACGATAGATTTCAAAACTTTTCTAGAAATCAAAATTGCAACGGAAGCAAGATAACCAAACCAACATACCAAGCCATACATGATATAATACAAGGAAAATATTTAACATAAGAACAAGATGGTAGAACTATACCGACTCCTTTGCTACAGCTTTAACTCCTCGCTATGCTATCCTATCCTCGACAATGTATCCTCTCCTAGGTGATGTATCCTCTTCTCATTATTGTATCCTCTTCTCATTATTGTATCCTTGACTAATCCGATCTACCACTTCTTCTCCTTGGACAACTTTGTTAGTAAGATCCTTTGGTGGGAAAGGAGAAGAAAACTTGAAGAGATTTTGCCTTAGAAGAAAGAAGCCAAAGATGAGACACCTCTTATGCAATTTTCAGCTAGCTCATGCAAGATAGGAGAGAGAGAGATAAAAATTCAACAACCCCTTGTATTCTTTCTCTCAATTTCGGTTAAGCATCAAAGAAAGAAGTGAAGTGCATCCAATGCATCACCTCCTTCCTTAATCAATCATAAAGAAGCCAATAAATGAGACTCTTCTCATTTGTTTTAAGATGGCTATATGAAAAGACCAATAACCTAAAATGATGAATCTCATTTTCGGTTTTTTGATGAAAGAAGGAAGATGGTCCATCAAATGCACCTCTTTCTTCTTTAATCCAATGAATGCTAAATGGTTACATGCTATTATTAAAAGACAACCATTAAACCTTTTAATGATAAGGTTATTACTCCATTTAATGATGATAAAGCTTGTTAAAAAACCATCTTAAATATAACAAACCAATACTAAATGTGTAGCTGCATATTTATCCCATTATAACCGAAAATCCACCTCCTTTTATCTTTAATAACTTTGATTTAATTTAATTAATCAAATTAATCAAATTAAACCAAAGTCTAGCCCATTTCTAAATGTTCATATGGGCTTCTAATTAACAATTAATTAAAGTAAGCCCAACATTCAATCATAGGCCTTAAAATCTCTATTTGTATTTCTTACTTTGCTTGATAACCTTCCTAGAATCCAAATGGGGAATATAATTGGACTTATATAATTCAAGCTCCAATAAGCCCGGAATCAATTTAATCTCATTAGACTTAATTCCACCGTATTAACTAAATGTCGTTCCACTAAAGACAATTAGTTGAACTCTTGAATTACTAAATATTATGAGAGCACATGTTTCAAATAAGATGTCCAACGCAAACTCTAATATGAACCATATTATAGCTATCCACACAATAAAGGATAAAATTACCATTTTACCCTTGTGATGATTTTTTCCTTCTAGATCTCCTGTTTTACTCTATATGGTGATTAACACACAAGATCTCATCTTGGTGTTAAGACTTGATAGGTAGCTAGTTCATCAAACTACTGGCACCAATTTAATCAACAATCTCCGTAAAATATCTGGAAGTGATGATATCACTATAAAGTCTTTAATTGAGTAAATGTTTCCTAATACATGTTTCAATTAATAATTTCAACATGCAGACACTAGAATGATACTCTGTAAAAATCCATTCCGATCATATTAAGAATTATAATGAAACACATATGAGTTCACCACTCATCAAGATTGTGGTTCATAGTAAAAAAATGCTAAGGTGTATGTTTCAAGATTAAAGTAACGACCCACTTTATTCTTTAGAAACATACTTGATTCCAGATTCATTTAATAGTGCCATTATTGATAGTCAACTACTATCATCATATAAAACTCATCATTCCCTTGAAGTAAACTCTTTTACTTACACAGAGATAAATCGCAACACGACATTCTAAACTGTAATCAAGCTATCAACTTGATTATTCAACTCTGAATCAATTTTTTTAGATTCTAATAATATACATGTTTCCCATACATCTCTATGTATATGTATATTGCTTACAAAAGAATCTTGGTAACTTATGACTAGTTTTATTATGCTCATACATATAAAACCAATCTCTTTTGTTTTATTAATAATAAATATTTTCATTACAAAAAGTAACTATAAGAAAATTAAGTTATAAGTAAATACACTTGCTTTCTAGGGTATTATATTTACGTAACTCTAACATGTGTTTAGGTTAGAAGTGTGTTAGTTTGTTAATTATTTATGTTTTAAATGTTTTATGGGTTAGTATAAGTCTTTGAGCTTAAATATTATGTTTTTGAGGTACCTTGGTGTGTTTGCTAGTGTTTCAGGGTCAACATCAAAGAACAGAGAAGTTTTGAAGACATTTTGGCTGAAACAACAACCCGTAAAAACATCATATTTGGCCCCCAGGAAATGGCCCATGATCATGGCCTACATCGGGCAGACGTGCGAACAATCAATAATTTTTTTGGACCTTTCAAACCCCGAAAAAATCCTAGGGCTGCTTAGAACACAAGAGGATATTTAAAGAACAACAAGAGAGGCAGAAAGAAGTTTTTGCATCAGCCACCTTGAGAACCCTAGAGAGAAATCATCGAGAGATAGAGGAAGAGAAGAAGGAAGAAAGAAGAGGAGAAGAAGTTGACTCGAAGTACTTCCCAGATCAGGAGTTTCCTGATATCGCTGCCTCCCATCATCCATTTAGATTGTATTTCCTATTTAATTTCAGTTTTATTATTGTATAGAATTGGATTGAATAGTTGATGATATGATATAGAATGTTGAGGATGTTCTAAACTCATCTTCAGAATTTTATTCTTGAATTAATGAAAATCTGATTGTTTATATGTTTATTGGATTTGTTGTGATTTGATTCTACGATTGCATAATTTGATAATAAATTGAGAGGGTGAATTGAATGAAAAACAATTAAATTGGACTAATAAAGTTAGGTGATTTAATAGAATAAGAATTGAATCAGATCGAGAAATTGTGCGAAGAGAGATCTTGCATAGGTTTCCAATAGTTTATTAGAGAATTTCAGAACTAATTAGGGTTTTGGATATGTTGTGAATTGAGAAATTGCAACCCCTATAATCTGATTAGGGTTTATAATTTTGGGTTAATGGTTATAACTTAAGACAGAGTAATCAAACCTTGGATAGTCTAGAACCAACAATCCGATAATTCATAATCAGTTAGGTTAACATTAAGGATAGGTAAAATCCCCTTTCTCTCAATTGGTAATTTCTTTTAGTTGATTATTGGGTGTGTTGCAATTGCTTAATAATTAGCATATTCGTATTTGATTCTTAATTTTATTGATTGAATTAAATTCTTATTTTCTTATTTTCATTGCATTTTGGATTTCTGTTATTATTTATGGCCTTAGATTTTAGGATTAGATTAACTCCCTCCTTGTGGGATCGACATCTTTGGTACTACGTTAACGAACTGTGTGCTTGCAGATTATCACTGGTTAATAATTAAAACTTACACACACCCAACCACCCGATCAACTGTTTCAATGTTTACTAAAAATATGGCTTATAAAAGCAAGTCTATTCCAACTTTCATCGATTTGCATACTAATTCAATTCAATAATCAATAATAACTAAAGTGTTTTGGACATATTTTTAACTAAATTAAGATGTCAGTTAATAAGAAAAAAAAATAAAGATTATAATAAGCTTAAGACATTTGAACATTTTCTTCAAAGTTTCCATTAACCCCTTCTATACAATTAAAATTGTACAGTATCTCGAATGTACACTATAGAAGCACAACAAATATAATATCAAAGTAAATATAAAAAGTGAGAAAGGAATATTTTGGTACTTCCCTAAATAATAATAATTACAAATTTTGAATTTGATGAAGATTCCATTTGATATTATATACAATCATCCTTGTAAAGGAGAAACAAAAGGGGATTAAAGGAAAAAGAATAATGAAAAATAAAAATAAAAATGTAATAACATTGCAATAATTAAGTTTAATAGGGTTAGGCCCATGCTAGTTATAAAAAAAACAAAATAATAAATAAAATACAAATACAAATACATAATATAATAAAATAAAAATAAAAGGAATAAAATAAGAACCTAATTTAGCATCCTAGACTACCTTTGTAGCCATTAGTCGTTTAGTGTACTAGGAATGTTCGTGGCCTCTATGTCCTCAAGTGTAGTTGCTATAGTGGATGATGATGGCTTATGTTTAGTCAGCAGAGGCAGTATCTCAAGTCCGAGGTTACCTACCATCTTGTATAACACCTTCTCTATCCATTCATTATATATCTCTAACTACGACTCATATACCATTAGATGTTGTTGGTCATCTTGTATAATGGTCTGCCTACCTAGGAACATTCCTATGTACTTCTCCAATTTGAGAATCTTTAGGCGATCTTGATGTGGAGTTAATGTCGGAGTCATCGACATGCTTGTGCTCTTAGAGAGGTCATTTTATTGCTCTGCTTCTCCTATTTGTGGAGACAATGAGTCCTATTTGGATGGATGCTTTGGTATGTTCGGGCAATCCCCTTCTACTCCTACAGCTTCCTGCCAATCTGACTCTCCTACTAGTCAATAGAAATCTTTGATTCTTACATTCATATGCATGTTCTTTAAAATATCTACATTGAGGGCAACCATATTGCCGAGTAGTATCATTAGTGGTAGTCAATTAAAGACTCCCATTCTCCTCATCATTCATGTTAGAGAAGTGCTCTAAAGGCAATCTCCTTTAGCACTTATTGTACAAATCTTTATGATTAATAAAAAGGCATTTTTATTAATTTCATGTTCATGTTCTTTATGAATTAATAATGATCTTAAATCGAATTAATGAAGTATTTAATACATTACATAATATGAAAGAAATCATGATGAGATTATGATAATGAGATCCCTATCATGTGTAATTATATTAGTATCTAAATTATCCCTAGTCATAGGATTAGTAAGACAGGACGTTATTAATCTAGACATACTAACACATGTTATACTCTTTGATTGGATTAAGCAGTGGATCTCATAAGCTGTAAGCATGAGTTGTTTAAAGTTAACATGTAGATGCTTACTAGGAGTAGTAAGTACATTGGATGACTTGCTATAAGACAATCATATGGATAATCATATACATATTTTATATGGGCTTGTATAATGGATGGTTATGGACATAAGTGCAATTTGATTAAGGTTTCTATATCATGCCATATAGTTATAGGAACTATATATATGTGTGTGTGTGATATATATAAGAACATTCCTATTAGATGAGACATAAGTAGAAACCTCTCGCTTAGAAAGTTAAAACTAATGCCTTACATTAATATCGTGAGAACCAGAGTTCTTTTAGACTTAGGGTTGTTAGGTAAAACCAAGCCCACTCTAAATGAATATGTTCTAACCATGGAAATAGGGTTTTCGGTTTAATGGGTTAGTTTTAACTAGAAGCATTGATTTATTGGGCAAACTCAAGGTCAATGTGGACAGAGGCAAAGTTGGGAAATGTACATGAGATGTACATGCATCAAAAGTTGATAGCCCAATGTGTGTGCACACATCAACAATTGATATGACTAGATTCGATAGTTGTATTATAAATGCAATTGGTATGACCGATACCTACCGATTGACCTAGGGTGGTTTGTTGGGCAAACCCAAGGTCATTCCTAGAG
Organism: Erythroxylum guanchezii; assembly: GCA_025629825.1. Taxonomy (NCBI): domain Eukaryota; kingdom Viridiplantae; phylum Streptophyta; class Magnoliopsida; order Malpighiales; family Erythroxylaceae; genus Erythroxylum; species Erythroxylum guanchezii. The sequence goes on along the minus strand of JAOTAX010127105.1, from coordinate 7,901 downwards.
ATATTGGATATCAACCCACTAAGAGAACTTCTATGCAAGTTCTCTCAGATTCATATTGAGGGTTTTGGATTTGCAAGAAAATAGTGGGAGCCATAATACGTGTTAGTTAAGTCCTAATTGACATGCATTTACATATAGTCTAACACATCTCTCTTTGACATCTAGGTTGCCAGAATTGACACCATGATAACTAGTGTGAACTGACGCTCACTAATGGAAGCCAACAAATTGACTAGGCCAAATTTCTTAGACTAGCTTAGGAATTTAAGAATAGTTCTCTAATAAAAAAAACTAGGTTATGTATTAGACAAACCACTTTCCAATCCCCCTCCTGCTGATGCTTCTGATAGGGATCGTAAGGTATATAGAAAGCATATTAATGATAGTGAGATAGCTTGCTGCGTCATGCTGGCAACTATGTCACCAGAGTTGCAAAAGCAATATGAGGCTATAGATGCTCATAGCATAGTATATCATCTCAGGGAGTAGGCAAGCAAGATCCAAAAGGTTCGAGACCTTGAGATTGCTCTTCCACTCTAAGATTGCTGAGGGGAAATCTGCAGTGCAATATGCACTGAAATTTAATGGCTATATTTAGAGGTTGGCCTTCTAGGGTTTCTTGATGAATTATAAATTAAGTATGGATTTAATTCTAACTAGTTTGACTGATAATTATTCACAATTTGTGCTTAACTATAGGATGAACCAGATATCCACCACGATTCCTAAATTAATCAACTTGCTCAAAACAGTTGAGCTATCTGTCATGAAGGACAGTAAGGCTGTGATGCTAGTGGACTCTTTTGGCTCAAGGAAGAAGAACCAAAAGAAGAAGAAGTCCACAAGGCCTAAAGGAGGTGTGGCCTAAAAGAAAGCTAAGGAGACTACCCCTAACGGAACATACTTCCACTATGGCAAGGATGGTCATTAAAAGAGGAACTGTAAGGCCTATCTGGAGTCACTGAAGCAATAGAAGACATCAAATGCCCTATCTACTTCAGGTATGTTTGTTATTGATATTAATATTGTTTCTAATAATAACAATAGTGGTACCAGATGTGGCTCTCACATATGTATTAATATGCAGAGCCTTAGGAACGGTAGACAACTCAACAAGGGAGAGTCAAATCTACACGCGGGTAATGGAGCAAGAGTTGCTGCATTAGCAGTAGGAACTTATGTATTGTCACTCCTTAGTGAACTTGTAATAGAATTAGATGATTGCTTTTATGTACCTATATTGACTAAGAATATTATTTTAGTTTCTAATCTTAATAAAGTTGGTTTCCATTTAAAGTTTAGTAACAATGGCTATTCTATTAGTTTGAATGGAATGCTTTATGTTATGGGTACATTATGCAATGGGATATTTATATATTAGATATGTCCAATCTAGTTTTAAATATTAATAACAATAAAAGACAAAGCCAAACAATATGAAATCATTGTACCTATGGCATTGTCTCCTTAGCCATATAAGTGAGAGATGAATGACTAAACTAAACGTGTGGTAGTTTAGGATCATTTAATTTTGATTCATATGACACATGTGTATCTTGCTTATTAGTTAAGATGACAAATTTACCTTTTAAAGGAAAGGGTGAACGAACTATTGGGTTATTGGACTTAATACATTCAGATGTATGTGATTCGATGTCCATACATGCCAAAGGTGGTTTCTAATAGGTTGTTGTTAGGCTACAAATTTAATCCCCTACTTAAATTGATTTGTAGTATAGTGAAGCAAGGGTATCGTTCCACAGAGATCAAAACAAGGAAGTTTTTTTTTTTACTTTCAAGCAAAGTATGCATGACACAATAAGACAAGATTGGGGGATTTGTTTGCTTGCTTTAAAAGTAAACAAGAAAAGAAAGAATAATATGTGATTTAAGTTCAGAAAATTAAAATAACGCCGAAAGTTTTCAAGATAGAAATTGCAAGGAAAATTTGAGTAAAAAGTTCAGATTAATTAAAGACCAATTGCAAAGGTTTTCATTAAATCTTTAGGTTGTTTTTAATCATTGAAAACGAATTATTTCTAAGATTGGAAAATTATGGTTCATCAAGCAAAGATAGATGCATTCAAAATAAGCATGAAATGCAAAATCTTCTTGTTAATGCATTAATCTAAAACTAGGATGAACAACACAATAACAAGAGCATTAAGATCAAAATCAAGTTTGTCGAAGCTAAGTTAATTTTCACGAAAGCAAGCATGCATAAAATTAACCTATATCTTGATCCAACTAATTAAAACCTACATACAAGATTCAATTTTAATTAGTTGCTGCTACTTAACCTAATCAATTTATTGTCCAACAATTAAATTAATCAGATAGCATACAAATTATTCATGAAAAATTCAAATTTATGACTTCAAATCCACAAGCATAATTCGGCAATCATGTCCAGATTAAGAACACAAATCTCCAATCATTGATTCATCAATTATATGCGCATGCTTCTCATAAAAACAACCATGAATTTATCTAATAGCCTCAACAATTGGAAAAGAGAATTTAGTTTATGATTTTAATTAAAACAAAGTTAAAAATCATCGTAGAAAATATAGTACAGAATTCGGGTATGAGAAGAAGAAGAAGAGAAAATAAAACTAGGGTTCTACCTAGAGAGAGAAAGAGAGAACGTAGGACAGAGAGAGAGAAGAAGAAAGATTCAAGTTCAAAGACAAGAGAGAAAACATGAACACCCCCCTTAAAACTAATGCTAAAGGACCCTATTTGTATTAGAGGAGGTATGGTCATCAAATCCTTGTAGGAGAGGATTTCTTCTCCAAGTAGAAGTAAGTCTTTCTTTCCTTATAGAAGAAGATTTCTAGAAGCTTCCCTCTAGGTCAAACATGCTTCATAGGTCTTAAGTGGTAGTCTAAGCATGCTTTCATGTAGGCATCATGTGTCCCAAGATGTTGATATGGCAGGTGACATGGCATGCTAACCTGACGCCAAGTGTCATCCATGTGTACCAATCAGGGGCTGCCAACTTATCAATTCTCCTAAAAAGTAGGGATCTTCATTTCTCCCAATCTACATGTCCCCTGACCGTCTGGATTGTTCTTAGATCCATTTCTTGCAATGGCGAACAAGAATCTTCAGAAGTGTAGAAATCCTAGTTGAAGTAGGATTCCTAATCCTTTTGGGATTAGGATTTCACCATCCCTTGCTCAGTTTAGCTCCCGATTCTCATTTTGCTAGATTTTCTCCAAAACAGGAAATCCTAGTTGCATTAGGATTTGGGGAATCCTAATCCTAATAGCATTAGTATTTCTGTAACTTTGGTCGCCTTGGGGTATTTCAACCTCCTTATTCTAAAAATGACAGCCAAAATTCCTAAATCTCCCTCTTTTGCATAATTTTCCTCACTTGATACCTAAAACACTTGAAATGATAAAATTAATGTAAGTCATGTGATTTAGACATCAAATGAGAATAAAAACTAAATGTAAGAGTATAAAAGGATAAGAAAATATGAGTGCATTAGTTTCATATACTTCATTGGGTTTATCGATGATTATTCACGATATGGGTATATATATCTTATGAGATACAAATATGAGGTTTTTGAAAAGTTAAAAGAATTCAGAAATGAAGTAGAGAAAAAAGTTGGGTAGAAGTATTAAAATACTTCGATCAGACCGAGGTGGTGAATACTTAAGCCAAGAGTTTTTGGATCATCTTAGGGATAATAGAATGTTGTCCCAGTGGAATCCACCTTACACACCACAACACAATGGTGTTGCTGAGAGGAGAAATCAAATCTTGTTAGATATGGTGAGTTCTATGGTGGGTTTAGCGAATCTGCCAAAATCCTTTTGGGGTTATGCACTCGAGACTACTGTTTATGTGTTAAACAGAGTTCCTTCAAAGTTAGTTCATGTTACTGCATATGATATGTGGACTAACAAGAAACCCTATCTTTCTCACATGAAAGTTTGGAGTTGTCTGACTTATATGAAGCATATTCAGTTAGATAAGCTGGAAGCTAAATCTGACAAGTGTATGCTTGTAGGATATCCTAAGAAATGATAGGATATCAGTTCTACAATATTTTGAAACAAAAAATGTTTGTTTCAAAGCGTGTTGTCTTTTTAGAGAAAGAGTTTCTTTTAAGAGAAAACAGTGGGAGCAAAATTGAACTTGTGGAAGTTCAAGATGCTAAAAAAAATGCATATCAACTGTCTAAACTCAAGACTGTTGTTCATAATGATGAAACAATAGTTCAACCTTCTGACATATAAGAAGTTCGTAGGTCGAGTAGAATATGTCATATTTCAGAGAGATATGGATTTCTCATAACCTCATGCTTGTAAAGTTTTGCATTTTTGTATGCATTATAACGAAACTCCTCAAGTTTATTCAGTTGCAAAAGTCTCTTTTTGCCTGCTTGCTTCCAATCAAAATTTAATGCTTTTATCACCTAGTACACCCAATGTTCTAGTTCGTCTGGCAAATGACAAGCTTTTCCATATACAAACCTATAAGGAGTTGTTCTGATAGGTGTTTTGAAAGCAGTCCTATAAGCCGATAAGGCATTGCCTAGCTTTGTTGCCTAATCCTTCCTAGAGTTGTTCACCGTTTTTTCCAAAATTTGTTTCAACTCCCATTGACAGCTTCCACTTAGCCATTATTTTGCAAATGGTAAGGTGTAGCAACCCGGTAGTGAACTCCATATCTTTTTAAGAGGGCATCAAAAGATTTGTTGTAGAAATGTGTACCTCCATCACTTATTATCATACGTGGCACTCCAAACTGATTGAATAACTGTTTGATGAACTTTTGCACCGCCTTTCCATCATTGGTTGGAGATGCCACTGTTGTAGTCCAATGTGAAACATAATCCACCCCTACTAGAATGTACATGTTTCCCATTGAAGATGGGAAAGGACCCATAAAGCCGATGCCTTATACATCGAAGACTTCCATTTATAAAATGTTGGATAAAGGCATCTCATCTCTTTTAGAGATCTTACCTATTCTATGGCATCGATCACATTTTGCCATGAAAGTTTGAGCATCCTTAAACAATTGTGGCCATTAAAATCCACTCTCGAGTATCCGAGTTGCTATTTTATTAGCTCCTTAATGGCCAACATATTGACCTTCAAGACATTGCTTCAAGATGTCCAACATTTCCTCATTCGGAACACATTGTCGCATTAAACCATTAACACATTCTCTGTATAAAATTGGCTCTCCTATAGATATTAGTTGCAATCATGTAGGAATCTCTTTCTTTTTTAGTAAGATAGATCAGAAGGAAGTTTACCATTGGAAACATAATTCGCGATATCGACAAACCATAGTGTAGACAAACTTTCGAGTAGCATCAGGGTTTAATTAGGAAGATTTTCATTAATATCTTCGCTTAGCTTGCATTCCCTTCCTTCCAGTCTAGATAAGTTATCTGCAACCACATTTTCTACTCCCTTTTTATCTCTTACCTCTATATCAAATTCTTGAAAAAGTAACACCTATTGAATGAGCCTTAGTTTTGCATCTTTTTTGTTGAAAAGTTATTTTAACGCCACGTGATCAGTGAATATGACTTCCTTTGCTCCCAAAAGGTATTGTCGAAATTTATCACATGCATACACTACTATGAGTAATTCCTTCTCTGTGGTGGTGTAATTAAGATGAGGTCCAACTTGCATAATAGATCGCATGCAACATTTTATCTTTCCTTTGGCCCAATACACAACCTTTAGCTTGGTCACTTGCATCGTACATAACATCAAATGGAAGGGTTCATTCTGGTGGTGATAGAATTAGTGCGGATATTCATGCCTCCTTTAGTTTGTTGAAGGTAGACATACATTTGTCATCAAACAAAAAAGTCATATCCTTGACTAACAAGCTTGTCAAAGGTCTTGTAATTTGTGAGAAGTCTTTGATAAATCGGCGGTAAAATCCTGCATAACCTAAGAATCCTCAAACACCTTTTACATTACTTGGAGGTGGAAGTTGTGAGAAGTCTTTGGTGTGAGATTTTATGTCGTAGTACTATCCCCTCTTGCACCATAAAATGACATTTCTCCCAATTCAACACTAAGTGTGATTATTCACATCTTTAAAGAACTCTGTCCAAATTGGTTAAACACATTTCGAAAGAGTCTCCAAAAACTGAAAAATCATCCATGAACACCTTCATTATATCTTTGATCATGTCAGCGAAGATAGACATCATACATTTTTGAAATGTAGCTGGCGCATTGCATAGTCTAAAGAGCATCCGTCTGTACGCAAAAGTACCATAAAGGCAGGTGCATGTGGTCTTTTCTTGATCATTAGGGTAGATGAAGATTTGATTGTATCCTGAATATCTATCTAAGAAGCAATAAAACGAATGACTAGCCACCCTTTCTATCATCTGGTCTATGAACAGTAGAGGAAAATGTTCTTTCTTAGTCACTAAGTTGAGTTTGTGATAGTTTATGCACACTCTCCATCTTGCGACCGTTTTTGTTGAAATTACTTCTCCACTCTCACTTTCTATTACCGTCATTCCATCTTTTTTAGATACACATTATACTGGACTGACCCATTCACTATCAGAGATGGGATAAATTATCCCTGCATCTAAGAGGTTAATTATTTCTTTCTTGACCACTTCCTTCATGCTAGGGTTCAACCTTCATTAATGCTCCCTCACTGTTTTTCATCCTTCCTCGAGGTTTATTCGGTGCATGGAAACAATTGGGCTTATACCTAAAATATTAGAAATCTGTTGTCCGATGGATTTCATTCACTTTCTCACAACTGCTACCGCCTTACTTTCTTGTTTCTCATTCAATTGATTTGAGATGATTATTGGTAACGTTTGATCTTTAGCTAGGAAGGTGTATCTGAGATGTACAGTTAAAGGTTTAAGCTTTATTGTGGGTGGTTTATCTGTGGATGGTGAGTGCTTCAGTTAGAAGTAATTTTATGTTGATGTGTTTGAACATATGAGTCCTCCATCTCATCATCTCCTTTAGACTCAAGTTTCTCATATCTATTATTTGTCTCTATTGCCACTGACTGTACTTTCTGCGATGCAACTCTTAACTTGTTCTTGCAAATTTTGATCCATAATTTCAACCTTTATGCACACACTGCTTGCTGTTGGGTTCTTTAAAGCCTTATTCATATTGAATTCAATCTGATCTTTGCCTATTCGAATTGTTAATTTCCCTTCGCGAACAATAATTATGACTTTCCCTGTATTCATAAACAGTCAACCAAGGATCAATGGACAGCTCTTATCTTCTTCAAAATCGAGACCCACAAAATCTACAGGAATAATGAACTTGTCCACTTACATTAGAACATCTTCCACTATTCCAAACGATCTTTCAATAGATTGATCAACCAACTGAATTAACATCGATGTTGGTTAATCTCACCCAGCCCGAACTTCTTGAATATTAATAAAGGAATAAGATTAGTACTTGCTCTTAAGTCGCACAAGCACTTTGTGAATTCAAATTCACCTAACACACAGGGTATTGTGAAAATCCCTGGATCCTTTAATTTAGATGGAATCTGGCTAGTGATTATAAAATTGCAGCTGCCAGTTAGAGCTACCGTTTGATTATCTTCCCAATTATGCTTCTTTGATAATATGTCCTTCAAAAATTTTATGTATTTAGGCATATGTTCCAAAGCCTCTCCAAATGAGAGATTTATCTATAATGTAACACCCCACTCCCGAGTGACCCGAACCCGATATCGTTGGTGATATCCGAGTCCGTGCCCCTCGAGGGTGGCGTACTACATCAGTCGGTCGGTTAAAACTTAGTACACATTTTTTTTAACCATTCATTCCATGTTAAAAGGAAATAGTTTCAGTCATTGCATAATCACGCGGAATAAGCAGTAAACAATAGAAAATCTTTGCAGTTATA
>JAOTAX010127069.1:0-19616 GCA_025629825.1 Erythroxylum guanchezii | reverse complement strand
ATGGACTCCCATGTCCGTTTGACGGACACAAAATCCCCACACCCTCTTCAAAGTCTCTTAGCTCACGTGCACCAAATCTTTAGGGTTCTAACCCTTAGTAAGGGGAACGGGATATTACAGGAAGTATTTGTCTAAAAATGCTCGTACCAATTACTCCCGCGACGTGATATTTACAAGACTGAGAGAGTGATACCATGCTTTGGCTCTATCCCTTAATTTAAAGGAGAAAAGCCTCATCCTAACAACATCTTCTGACATCTGATGATATTGAAAGGTATCACATATCTCGAGGAAGTTCAGGATATGTGCATTGGGATCCTCGTTGTTCAATCTGTAAAATTGTACGTTTTGCTGCAACATGTTCAGTAGAGCGGATTTTATTTAAAATGATGATGCTTGGACAGATGACCTCATGACACCTTGATTAGCAGCATTAAACCTTGGTCTTATGAAATCCATAAGGGCCCTTGGTTGCCTCCCTGATCGAATTCTTGATGAAACTCTTCAGCCATGTTTGTTTTCATTTTTCTTCTTCACGTCTCACTCTTCGGATTGTACGTTCTAAACAAGCGATGTCAAGCTCTAACATTTCGGTTATCCGACTCAAGCTCCTAGTAACTCTTGTATTCATGCAAGTGCATAGACACAATTGTAGGAAAAACGCCTTACACTAAAAGAATTAAACTAATCCTACTACTCCCCGGCAATGGCGCCAAAAACTTGTTGAATATGTTTTATCTAATGTAAAACCCCCAAGATCTGCAAATATACGGATCATAGCTTGTAGTATCAAAGGTGTCGATCCCACGAGGAGATGTGAATTAATCTAATCTTAAGTTATCTAAGGTTAAAGAATTAGTAAAATGAAAATAAAAATTGAACAGAAGAGTAAACACATGAACGTGAATGACAAAATTAATTTGTGAAATTAACGCAAGAAATTGAATATTGAGCAATACCAAATTCACAACGAGAAATCAGACAAGAAAAGTTACCAAATTATGAGAGAGAGATTTATCCTATCATCAATGCTAACCTAATCACTTTTGTGTTATTGTGGTATCGATTCTAGACTATCATAGGGTGGATTACTCTCTCTCGAGTTACAATCACTAATCCTAATTAATAAACCTAATTAAGTTGAGTTACCAAATTTGTAATCTCTCAATTAACTATCAACTCACAACCTAATCAGTTCTTAAACTTTCTAATAAACTATCAGGTCTCAAACGGGATCTCTCTCCGTACAATTGTCGATTTGATTAATTACGTGATCTATTAGATTATTTAACTCTCAATAAACATGCTAATCATTTTGCATTCGATTCACTCTCTCGATTTATTATCGAAGCGTGAAGTTACAGCAATTAATCACAATACCCAATCGAAATAACAAAAAATGACTATATTAACATCGAATCAAGTTTAAATCCCTAAAGACAAGTTAAAACATTGTCATCAATCTATAACCCATAACCATAATCATATTCATCTTAAACATTCAATGAAGAAAATGACAAAGACAAATAGAATGTTACTTAGATGGGAATGGGATGACTTAGGAAGGCAGCAGTGTCAGAAGCCCTGTCCTCTTCTTCCTCTCCTCTCTCTTCTTCTTCTCTCCTCTTGAAGCTTTTTCTCAAAGTGGTAGAATGTAAACTCCCTTTTAGGGTTCTTTTCTTCTCCTTTTATAATGTTTTCCAGTTAGAGAAAACTCTGGGGTTTTCCCAGGCTCAAAAAGTATGAAATGTCCCCAAAATTGAAGTTTGGTAAGTCGATGTGTGTTGTCTGTCACATAGGCCACGATCGTGGCATCATCTTGCTTCTGTCATGATTGGCACAGTGGCCATGATTGTGACCCTGAGTTTTGCTTCGAGCTTCCTTCGATTCTCCTCCGTTCTTCCATAATTGATCTAAAACACTAACAAACACGTCAAGGCACCTCAAATAAGCAAAATTTAAGCTCAATGGCATACAATAACCCATAAAACACATAACATAAATGTCCAACTAAACAACACAATCCTACCCTAAACATGCACTAATTATTTAATTTAACAACTAAACACATATTAAACTACCCACTAAAACATTATGCAATCTACCACTATCATAATTTATATGAGGTAGATGTTGCTTCCAAGGGTCACTCCCTGTGGTTACAAAGTATTATATATAATCAAATTTTGTAAGTGATATATACTTCAGGTGGTTTGTGATATGAGAACTTGAATTTGAGCTAGGAAACATAGTTTTTGCATTCATCATATTTGATGTACACAATTGTAAGTGAATGTTGGTTTTTGCGTTTGATGTTATATTAAGTCTTACTTTTGCTTCACTAACTTTGATGGTTTTTATGCTACATTACCCAAATACATCTCACCTTACCCTTGCCCACATTAAAACCCTAAAGTCCTTTATTAATGGTTATGCATGTGAATCCTAGTGGTGGAGAAATGAAATAATATGCAAAGTTGTGGAATGTCATAATTATGAATGGTGTTTGTGTGTGCTCAAGAATTTATCATATTTAAACACATTTTTTCAAGTCTACCTCTAAATTGCTCAGTTTATAAAGGTGGTGAATGTTGATTGATCATGAGTAGAGACATTGAATGTTGAGTTCTTGTCATGATTTTGAAAGTCATTCCTCTTTACTTATGATTATCTATTTTTGGGAAATATGGAAAATGAGTAAGTGTTTTTGCATTTATGACTTTAATTTTGATGTTTTACGTGATAACGATCAAAGGCTAAGTGTGGAGGAAATTAATATGTGCTTAATTGATTATACATTTATTTTATAACACTTAGTGTTTAATGATAAGAAATGCTTAAGACATTCACTTTAGTTCATATTTAGTTTTAGGTATAATTCGGAAGCGAAAGAGCTACAGTGAGTTAAAAACATAATATTTGATTCATTTTCTTGAAATTCCCGCTCACTTGTCTTCATGAAACAAGAAGAAGAAGGGATAGAGAAAGAGAAGACAAGAAAATTGCAAAAAAATGAAGAGTTTAAGCCATGAAGGAGAGCTCACGACCATGCATCAAATTTTGTCTCACTACTATGACAATTCACGCCCATAACTCAGCATACATGGGCGGGTGCAGCAAAGGGTCACAGTTGTGAGCCCTCGAGGAGGCCATGCACAGCCGTGAGCCACATACACGCCTGTGACATTTGGCTACCTGTCCCAAAAAACCTAATTTTTAGTATAAAAGTTACGATAAAAGGGGAGATTGGGTATGAATCATTTGGGAAACAAAAGGGGTGACAGAAGCTTGCAATTTCGAAGACCTATAGAGGTTATGGAGGGATAGGCTTCCCGACACCGATTCGGAGGTGATATCAATGCCAGATAACCCGGTCAAGCATTCTGTCATTGTTTGTTGTTCTTTCTCTCTTAGTAATTGATTATGTTATCCTATATTTATTGTTTGGGTGTTGTGTAAGAATGATTGAACGCTCTATTTGATTGTTTTTATGTATGATCTCATTGCTAGAATCGAATACAATACAATTCATTTGTGGCAACTAATAGTGTTTAATCATTAGGGATACCATAGCCTAAGTTAAGTGACCCGAGTTTGTGTGGTTGTTGCCTCGATTAATCTGTTTTCCTAACTCGTAATGCAGCTGTCCAATTAAATATAGAGAGCTTGTTTTAGGTTGTTTGATAACTAGGTTTAATTAACGAGCTCTCTTAATTAAACACGACTTAAGGGAAAATTTGTATTAACAGAGCTTATTGTTAACCTACGATTAATAGTTGTTAGGAGAATTATGAGAATAACAACTCAGTGAAGTATGTTTAATTATGTATAGGTTGAGATTGAACCGATGACCGGGTCCCTAATGCATTCATCACTTTCATCATTTTTGAATGTTTTCTTTAATTTTTTTCATTACTTTTGTTTTGTTTTATTTTCATATTTGAAATCAAACAAACACCCCCAACCTAAACGTCGATTATTTTCATTTCAAAAGTTGTATGTCACTCCCTATGAGATCGAGCTAGACTCATCAATAGCTATAGCTTTAGGTTTAGTTATTTTGTGTAGTGTTACAACATGCTACCAGGATGCTTCATTGAATGAGCAACCTTACTAAAAGAGATAAAGGTCATAAATGTAATGATAAGAGGCAAATTAAAGGTGGTTAATATTAATGAAAAATTAAGAAAGGTAAGGCTTAGATGATTTAGACATGTTAAAGGGGATACCCTGATGCTCTAGTGAGAAGACGTAAAAAGATTGTACTTAGAGACTGTAAGGAAAAAAAATAGAAAGGCTTAAAAAGAACTAAGAGGAGGTGATTAAGAATAATATGACTTTACTGGAACTTATCGCAAATGTAGCCTTCACTAGAAAATTATAGGATAAGGGTAAAGGATCTTATTTAGAGAGGTCATTTTCTTTCTCATAAGGCTTTTAAACATTTTCCTTCAAGTTTTAGCCAAAACATTTAATATGTAATACTTCTCTATTAGTTATTTAGCCTAAACATTTTCTTATTTGACCTAAATATTTTTTATAATAATTTGTTTGATTTATTTATTTACTTATCTCCTTCTTGTTTTTGTATTTATTTATTTGGTTTATCTTTTAGTCTTATTCTTAACCTTGTTTTATATTTATTGTATTATTTTATTATTATTTATTTTCATATTATTATTATCATCATTGTCATCTTTTATGTCTATTTCACTATTATTTTTATTTTAATTATTATTACTTGATTATTTCAATATGTATATGTGTGTGTATGTGTATATATATATATATTATTTTATATACATCTATTGAAAACAGTCTCTCTATCAGTTAAAGACAAGACTGCGTACTTCTGTACCTTCTCAGACATGCGATTAGCAAGACTTTCACTAGGCTATAGTTATTGTTATTGTTGTAATTTTAATTAAGATTTATGATATATAATCAAATTAAGAATAATTAATTTAAAATTAAGTTAAGTTTACTTAAAATACATAAATTTAAAATATACTTTTTTTTAGGGTAAATATAGCTACATTGATCAAAACTAATGATGTAAAAAATACAAACCTTTTGCGCAGTTTAGTAAACGGTAGAAAAACTCTCTAATATTTAAAATTCTAGAAAAAATCATTTTAATTTTTAATTTTCTAGAAAAACTATTTCTCCTAAACTTTGGTTAAAAATAACTACAAAGCACACATATTATAAATATCAATCGTGAACTAATCAAATATTATTTACATAAAAATTTAACTAACTCTTAAACTAAACTGAATTAATTATACCTAATTCAAATTAATAATTTATTATAATTATCTTAAATTATTAATTTAAGTCAAGTTTAATTGATCCGATATATATTTTATCGTTATTTTCACCATGTTTTAAGAGAAGAGAATTTTCTAAAAATTGAAAAAAATAGAAAGATTTTATTAATAATTTCTAAAATTTTAAAAGCTTTTCTAAGATTTTGTGTAATGTTTTGCACTTGAAGAATTTAGGCATAACAACAGGTCGAGCTGGACTTGAGTGGGCTCGCTTGATCCATGCCTCGACCAGGCCAGAAATAGCCATGCTTGAGCTTGGACCTGACCGAGCCCAAGGTGAGTGAAACGGAGCCCAAACCAAATATATTTTTTAAAGAAAGCAAAATGATGTCCCAAGTTCAAGACCCGACCGTTTTGTCATTCCCACCGAAGATCTAATAATCCGGATCTTTGAAACCCATGGATAGACGAACAACACCCGCCATCTATAATCCAACCCGAGACGACGTTGTCTTTCGACTTTACTTTACCCGTACACAAAACAATGCCTCTCTCCCCTGCAGTCTCTCATATAAAAACACAAATCCCAAATGCATATACGGCCAAAACACCACCTCCATATCTCATCTTTTCATTATCTTTCTCTATACTTTCCGCAGTTACTTTCGTCCAAACAAATAGAGAACAGCAAATCGAAAGCAATCAATCAATCACGAGAGGGGTCTCTGATATGATAAATTATTTCACAGAAAAGGGAGGAGATACATAGTATAGGTTTTTAATTAAATTTGTTGTATCGAACAGGATAGTGATTAGTTGGCAATTTACACAAATATGGGTAAGAAGAGGAAATCAATAGCTACGAGCCTCGACGAGGTGGATCGGACCATGTACGCGTCGTTCTGCAGCGCCGCTAATTCCCTCTCTCAGCTTTATACACAGGCCATGAACCACCAAAAGCTTTCTTTTCAAGCCGGTGAAAGACACGGTCTTGTAAGACTTCCTTTTTAATCACCAGAATTCTGTTTCTTTTACTTTCATTGTTTTGAGTGACCTGTCTCGTTTGTGTTTGTGCGTGTAAGTGTCCTGGCGGGTGTTTTTGTATCGGTTATTTTGTTAGGTTTCTTTTGGGTGATCAAGTATGATTATTCTTTTTCCTGCTGGTCTTTTGTTATTGGGTTTTCATGATTAAGGATGGAAGGAACCGTTTTTCAGTCTGACGGTTTCTAATTTCGCATCGGGTTGCTTGGTTGCGCTTTTCTAAACCAATTTGAAGGATACAGTGAATGGATGGATTGATGGCTAGGATAGCAGATATGTTGATGGTTTATTTACTGGAATCATGCTGACAGTGATGTAGTGATACTACAACTTTGGTCGTTGTTAGTAATTGATGAAACTGGCAAATTGGAATGTTCTCTTCAATTGTTTTAGGGTGGCTTATGGTAGATTGATTCAATAATGCGTACTCCAATATCAAGTTGCACTATGGAATTGGGTATTCTACTAGTTACATACTCTTTCGTGGTGGACTAGCAAGCAAGCTATTTACCATTGTAGCATTGAACAGAAAATTTTAACGCCGTTAAATCTTGGATTCTATAGTACTCATAGGCGTGGTCCAAGGAAAGTTCTTGACTAACAGCAAAATTGGGATTTTTAGTACTTTGAGTCTCTAAAAGTAGGATTATAGTTTGTAATTTTTTTTTTTGTTTATAAGGATGAGCCTAGCTCATCTGACCTGTCTTCTCCTTATTTCTTTTACTTCTAGGTTTCTTTTTATTCCTCTTTCCCTCCTTATTTGGTAAATAAGTCTATGCAAGTATTTGCCCATATAAAACAATATTATGATGCCAACTGGGATATAGTTTTTATGTCAATGCTCAGACTCGCAGATAATGAAGACAATTGTATATCCTAATTCAATAAAGCTGCATAAAAATGCAAAAAGCAATCAATATCATCTTAGGAAGTTTTCTCACTAATTTTTTTCTTAAGAGATCCAGCTTGAATTTTGAAAGAATCTAACATATTTTAATATAAGAATTTAAAGTTTTCTTATGCAAGTGTTGAAATAATGGCTTTAAGATGCATCTAGTAGAAGGCAACAATGATGGAACTTCTTCAAGAAGAAACGTAAACTGCCATTGTTGAAAAAGAAAGCTGAAAAGGGTGTGTGGTTAACAGAATTTCGGAGTGGTTTTTTTAACTTGAAAATCTATTATTGTTGTGTTTGTAATCTATTTATGTAAATGTAAATTTATGACTGAATAATGTAAAATTTATAGGATTGTTCTTAATATTCAAACATGTATATTTTCTTAGTTTTTTTCTTCTTAAAGATGTGAAAAAGATACTCATCGAAGGTGTACCTTTGATGTGCATAAGTAAAAATATTTTAAAGGTAGACCTTGTAAGAATGTTTTGATAATTTATTCAGTCAAAGATATCACTGACCATGCTACTTTAGAAGCAATTATAGTCCATTCTCCCCAATCTAGTAAAGAGCACAAAACAAATTCTCTCCAATCTAATAAAGAGCACAAAACAAGTAGATGGACATAATTGTTCTCATAATTCTGTATGAAATTATTAATAGTTATTTTTGAGGAAGAGGAAAAAGGTGTTCGAAGGGGAGGAAAGATATCTTTGCTTCTTGTATTGAATTGCCTTTAGTAATTTATCAAGTTTACTTGAGCTGTTAATTTTGATGTTGCTACTAAAATGATGGAGGATGTTATTTTCTCCCCGTAAAGCATCTTGACCTTCTTTTCAATTATTTCCTTATGTCATTGTTCCTTTATTGCACTTAGTTTGGATGAGTTCATCAATTATAATTGTAGCTCAAAAATAGTGACATTTAGTAACTTTTTCTTAATCGAAGGGAAAATTTGTTGGGAACAAGGTTTCTTTTCATAGTTAATGGAAGCAAGGTGATCTAAGGCTGCATGAGTTCATCAAATCTAATTGTAGCTCGAGTAATAGTTGCAATAGTTTTTGCTTAGTTAAAGGGAAAAATCGACTGAAAATGGTTGAGAACAAGATTTCTGTTGTTGCTGGTGAAACTCAGAGAAATCTATTATTCATATCGTATGCACCAAGCTTGTTATATATAAATTCAATACGAGAACCTCTGAGAGATTTGGTCAAGAGATCTGCTAGTTGATTGGTTGAACTGACATGACTAGTAGTGATGCAACCAAACAAAATTTTCTCTCGAATAAAGTGGCAATCAATTTCTATGTGTTTGGTTCTTTCATGAAATACTGGGTTAGAAGCAATATGGAGAGTAGCTTGATTATCACACAATAACTTCATCTGTGATACTTTTGCAAATTTTAACTCCAGAAATAATTGCTTCAACCAAATAAGCTCACAAGTTGCTAGAGCCATTGCACGATATTCTGCTTCTGCACTCGACCTAGCAACAACATCTTGTTTCTTACTTTTCCAAGATACAGGATTTCCTTCAACAAGAACACCAATTCCTGAAGTAGAATGCCTATTAGATGGAGAACTTGCCCAGTTAGCATCAGAGTATCCACTAATTTGTGAATGACCTCGGTTTTCATATAATAATCCTTTTCCTGGTGCATCCTTAATGTACCTCAAAATTCCAATAACTGCATCCCAATGACTATCACATGGAGCTTTTGGGAATTGACTAACAACACTAATCGAGAAAGAAATAGCAGGTTGTGTGATGGTGAGATAATTAAGTTTTCCTACCAATCTTCGATATCGGCCAGGATCAGCAATTGGCTCCCCTTGATCAGGTAAAGGCTTTGAATTAGGATCCATAGGAGAGTCTATTGGTCTACAGTCTGACATCCCTATTTATTCTAGAATATCCAATGCATACTTTCTATGAGAGAGTACAATACCAGATTTGGACTGAACAACTTCTATGCCAAGAAAATATCAGAGTGAACCCAAATCTTTTGTCTGAAAATGACGAAACAGATGTGTCTTCAATTATTCAATCCCACCTTGATCACTTCTAGTAATGATAATATCATCCACACAGACAATTAGACAGATACATTGTTCTAATGATGTATATTTATAGAAGACAAAGTGATCATACTCACATTGAATCATACCAAACTCTTGAACAACATGACTAAATTGTCCAAACCAGGCACGAGGAGATTGTTTCGACCCATATAAAGAGCGACAAAGCTTACACACTAAGCTGACAGTTTATCTTGACTAGGGGAAGAGATATGAATGAAACATGTGCAGCCAAAGACTCGTGGTGGAAGGGAGAATAATAGTTGATCAGGAAATAGGATAGAATTGGGTACTTGATTTTGTAGATTAAACGATGGCATGCGATTAATCAAGAAACATGCAGTTAAGACAACATTTGCCCAATATTGTGATCGAACTTGATTGTGTAAAAGCAAGTTATGATAAGTTGGAGATGTCTATTCTTTCGTTCAACAATCCCATTTGGTTGTGGAGTTAAGCACATGAGGTCTGATGAAGAATTCCTTGGGAAGACATGAATTGGGTGAAAGGAATGGACAAATATTCACAAGCATTATCACTTCTCAACACAGAAATATTAGTGTTAAATTTTGTCTTAATTTTTGCACAAAAAGATTTTAAAATAGAAAATAATTTTGAACGAGCTTTCAATAAAAATAACCAAGTGCAACGAGAATAATCGTCAATAAATGTAACAAAATATTGAAATCCCAAAATAGAAGAGATACAATAAGGACCCCAAATGTTTGAACGAACTAACTCAAAAGGGTATGTAGCCCGTTATTGACACGCTTTGGAAATGAACTTCGAGAATGTTTTCCAAGCTAACAAGATTCACAATCTAAGGAAGGCAAGGTAGGTAAAGTAGGCACAAGCTTCAACAAACTATGATGACCCAAATGATTATGAATTAGAATTGGAGATTCTAAAACAGTGCATGCTATAGGTGAAGGAGGTAGATTTAAATGATAAAGGCCCTGCAACTCATGTCTTGCGCCAATCATCCGTCCCGTATTGCGATCCTGTATAACAACATAATATTTATTGAAAGTGATAGAGCAATTTAAAGATTGTGTAAGTTTACTAATGGATACAAGATTGAAGGGGCAATTAAGAATATAAATATTTCATTCTAAATGAAAGGATGGATGTGGTTGAGTAGAACTTATAGCTTTAACAACTGTTTGAGTCCCATTAGCTAAAGTAACAGGAGGAAAAGATGTGTTGGGAAAATGAGAGAGCAAATGTGGGTTACCAGAGATATGATCAGATGCACCAGAATCAAGTACCGAAGGGAAAGACTTAGTGAGGCATGCTACGAAATTACCTGAATGAGCTATCGAAGCAACGGAGGAGGAAGACTACTTAGCTGCCTGATACTTGAGGTACTCTTCATAATCAGTACCAGTAAGAGTCACCGATGGCTGTGTAGAGCACTCAGACTGAAGGTCAAATTGATCAGTATGAACAACATTAGCAGCTCGAGGGTGACCATGAAATTTATAACATTTATCGTTAGTATGCCTTATAAATAGGGTGGAGTCGATGATCAATTGTTTGTCATATCGTACAACATAATAATGCATCAATTTGAGCTCAAGCAGACTTATTTTTTTCAATATCCTCGACCCTAGTAGTTAAGTGATTGGCTAGGCCTTGACTCATGCACCACAATTCAATGTAGGATTAGAACTACCTACTAGTTTTTTGTCGTAATTGAGGGAAGAGAAATAAAGGGAGAAGCACCTGAATGAGACTTGAAACCTGTAGGAGCCATGAACGGAAAACCCTCTGGCAAAAAACTTTACATTGACTGTCTGACTAATTTTTTGATGACCTGACGGTGAATAGAAGGAAAACTCAAGGGAATCTGCTCACTTGTGACTGCTGAGGTAGTTGGCGCTGGCAGTGACAAGTCACGCTTGCCGAAGAAAGATCGGTTAAAGGGCTGCTTCCTGTCAACTTCTGGTGACCTTTTCTGAAGGCGAAATCAATCGTGGGCTATGGGAAATGACTGGTCGGCATCATCTGAGCAGGTGAGTGGTGACGGTGAGATGAGACGCGTGCCGGAGAGGGAGATCGGATTGAAGTGACGAGCGGTGCGTGACGGTGCGTGGAGTAGTTGAGGTTCTGCTGGCAAGTGAGAGAGCAACAAACTGGTGATGTTAGATCTTTCTGGAAATTGATCGGAAAGCAATTGGAAAATCCTAAAACCCTAGTGCTTTGATACCATGTGAAACTTAGAGAAATCTATTATTCATATCATATATACGTTGATGAAAATGCATGTATAAATAGTTGATGTCTAACCCTAGAATAGGAAATACAATCAATAGTAGTAAATACTTTCCTATTTTTTCACTATACAGCTATATACAACTCAACACTGCTTAATGGAGAAAGAATGTTCTCTTTATTTAAATTCAGCAAAAATTCCCTTTCTGATTTAAAAATTAGTTCCTTTTTAAACAAAATTACAAAATTGCAGCCAGATTTGATTCCATATCCTTAGTGACTGACCTGGTTTTACTCCAAATTGTAATGAGGATTTCTTTATTCTTTCTTTACCATTACACTAAGTAAAAGTTTCTCCTCTAGCTTGTGATAGTGGCTAAATTTTCCTGCAGTTGGATCACCTCTCAATGACAACTCATATATGGTCTTTTGAAAGTTAATGGGGAAACAAAATCATTATCAAATGGGTTAAATAAATAAAAATAATTGCACCTTGAATCCTATACTCAATATTTCTTTTCTATCATGGCCCTATATGTTGTTCAATTGTATCTTTCTCACTACCATCTTCCCAATTGTAACAAGTACCAAAAATTTCAAATGAGGGTTTAACTGCCTTTGATTGGTTGCATTCGCATATGAGCTAAGTCAGATGTGTTTGTGTTAGAATATTTGTCTTGCATATCTCGTTCTTGTCATTTTTGAATTTGGGATTTGGGACTTGTTAGGGTTTCTTTTCCTATTGTGTCTCTTAGTTACACTTGATCATGCTCCAATCCTGCTTGGGCTTATTTGGCAAGCAGTTAAATGATGTGCCGACATCATCTAACTATAAATATTTTTCTCCTGTTTTGTTGGACACTTGTGGACAATTTCTGTAGTTAAATGCCAGTTGGCCTTCCATGTAACTCCTTTTGTTCTACTAAGTAATACCAACTTATGAAGGTTCTGAAATTTTATAATGCCAAATGTGCAAATTTTCATCAAATTGGACTCATTGTTGTTTTTCTTTACTTATAAGGGCTAGTTAACCATTTCTTAACATGGGAGGCTTTGTTTAAAGTTTTTTTGTTGACGGAACCTTCTCTACATCTGATCCAAACACAAGCTATCACTAATTTGTTGGAGAATAGCAAACTACATGGTATTTTAAGCCAACCACATTGACAATCAACTTCTCTCTTCAGTGATGTCATTTTTGTTTTTGGACAACTGTATTGAATAATTCTCTTGATATGGAAGTATACTTTTCCTAAATCTTTTGGTGAACTTGGAGGTTGAAAAATGATAAATTTCTGGTGCTAATCACTTTTTGATTGTACCTAAAGAATGATAGTAACATACCAGTCCTATACACCTTTATATTGTTATGAAAACAGTGAACTAACATTAAAGAACCTTTGGTGTTTGTATTACCATTCCTCGCCCACTCATTTCAAAGAAAAATTATGAAGAATGTTTTTTTCAATCTTTTTTAATAATTAATCTTGTTACGATTTTTGGCCTTCTTTTTTTAGCTACCTAAGCTAGCATTTTAATTTAGACACTGCAATGATGTATAACTTACAATTCCATGGTTTCTGTCACAGTTCCCATAAAACCTCATTGATTTGATGTGTCTTGGTCTCCTGTTGATTTAGGAAAAACTGTATCAGTGGATTCGAAGACAACAAGAAGAGGGATCAAGAGTTACGACGGTTGATATACTGAATTATATACAGGTTTGAGTGATTGTATCCAGTTTTACTCTGCCTGGAGTTATTAATCACCTCCTACTTCTTTCCTTTTACATGCTATTATTACTAAAGAATCCAATATGAGCTTGGCACCTTCACTTGCATGTTTGTCCAAGCAATCTTGCATCTATTATATTCTGCTAGACAGTGATAGCGCTGTACATCTAAATACTTCTAATTATGCACTTCTTATGATCATGAGCATGTTTAAGTAATTTCTAAGTGACGTTTATAGCATTGATGATGTAGTGCACGAGGGAACGTTAAAGTTTTATCTGACAGCTGAAACAAGGGAATGCTCAAGTTTAAAGAGCACTAAGGGACATTGACTTGAGAGGGACTCTTAAGAAGTGCTTTTAACACTTTTATTTTTGTTCTTGCACTAATTTTCTACTTTAAGAACATATAATGTGATTGACTATGATTTTACATGCAACTATATTGTTGATAATTTCTTCATTTTGATTTTTAAATAGACATTATTGCTTTGATACTGATGCAGCATGAGTTGGAATATTGTGGGGAAGAGCCATCAATGTCCCCAAGAGCACCGCACCAACATCAGAATTCCCAGCCAAATCAGTTCTCCAGCTCGGGCCTTTTGATTTCTTCGGGCTCGACAGGCCCAACAATTGCCAACCAGCACTGTGATCAACAAACCAAGAATGCAGTTTTCTCCAATGCTTTGTCAAGCCCCATCCGTAGGAGCCTCCAAAATTATCACATTGCTCAGGGAGGCTACTATCCAGCCTGTGGTCCTCCATCAGGCAACCAGAACAGGGAGTCCAATCCTCTTAGCTCCAATGATTCTTCCATGGACATATGAGATAGCAGTTCTCTTGAGCAACTTGCTTTATGTTAATGGACCTGGAAAGCTGTTGGTACTTCACTTGTGAAAGTTGTACAAGAAAAATTACATTATCTTGGTATGTTAAGCATGTGAAGGAAAAGCTTGGCGTGAGTTCACATGGGGCTTAATACATTTCTCTGAGCAACATAAGCCATCAGTTATTATCTTTTATCTTTTTAGCAGCTTAATGTCAGTCATGTAAAGCACTTGCATTGAATTGACCATGTTCCTTACAAGTTGATGCCTTATGTTGGTTATTGTTAATCTTGCTTTCACAAAATGACTTGTTTCTCAATAAATTGCTTATAAAATTGTGGTTCTATGTAGCAGCTTCTGTCTCTTATACAGACTGGTTGACTAAATTTGCATTTTATTGTGCAGAATCATAAGACAGTAAATGGAATTCTAAGACTTTGGTTTTACTGGATCTTGGTAGATCCTTATGTGCAGCAGGTAGTGAAACAATCCAAAACATGTGAAGAAATCTTTGCATATATTCATTTGGAGTTTCTAGGTTAGGGGAGGACAACGGAGTTAATAAGGTCAGTGTGATTAATCAACATTCTAGACAGAAATTTAGATAGAGGGAAAGAGAGGAGAGAAAAGAGTTATTTTTGTAATTATTTCTTATCCTCTTGAAAGATTATAGGCCTCCTATTTATACACAGTTAACAACCTGTTAACAGTCTGACATATGCTCTAACAAAAATTATAGACTTAACAGTAAAATGTCAAAATTGCTAAAAAATAGTATCTGTGCTATGCCATAGCTCTCATCCTCAAGATGAGACTGGTCTTCAAGTCTCCAAAGCCAACTTCCAACTTGCACCTTCTGTATAACGTCTTTGCCATTGAATCAGATATTGTACACCTGCTACATTTTGGTGCTTAACAATTCTCCTATCCTAAGAGTTACAAGGAGGCAATTGTTTAGTGCTAACTTGACAATGCAACCAAGATGTAACTTGATGGACAACTAGCAATACTCTTTTAAAAAGCTTGAGCTGAGAAACATGAAAAATAGAGTGAATCTGCATGGAATTTGGCAATTTTAACTTGTAAGCTACCTTACCAGTGATCTCTAATACCTAAAATGACGCAAAATACTTAGGCCCTGATTTTTTTAGGCCTAAACTGCATAGAGGATTGTCTATAAGGTTGTAGTTTCGACCAAACATATTCTCCCGATTGCCTATCACTTCTATATTTATCTGCATGAGCCTTCATTATACTTTGAGCCTTCTGCAAGTGTTATTCAAAAGCTAAATTATAGCTTCCCTTCTCTGCAAAGATCTGTCTACAGGGTCATCTTTAGCATCTCTAGGTATATAAGGAAAATGTAAGGGAGGAGGTTGATTATAAATAGCCTGATAAGGAGTTATGAGAGTAGCGGAGAGAAAAGTTGTACTGTACCATTATTCAACTAAAGGCAGTCATTTCGTTCACCAGGCTCATCTCAACACATACACCTAAGTTATGATTCAAGGCATCTATTTACTACAGTTTTCCCATCTGCTTGTGGGTGGTATGTTGTTGAAAGTAACAAATCAACTGCTTGTATGGAAAATAAAGCCTCCCATAACCGTCTGACAAATATGGGATCCCTATTGCTCATAATAATTTTGTGTCACCCATGCAACTTAAAGACATAATCTAGATACAGTTAAGCAACTTTGTAATATCTGTATAAGGATGTTTTAATGCCATAAAATGAGCATATTTACTTAACCTATCAACTGCCACATATATTACAAAGTATTTGCTAGACATAAGCAATCCTTCAATAAAATCTATGGAAACACCCACCTTACTTCAAAAGGAATTGGTAAAGGTTGCAGGAAACCAAAATAAGCAATAGTATCATGCATGTAAGATTGGCACACTAAACATTCCTAGATGAAATGAGTAACATGTTTATGTAACCCTTTCCAATAGAACAACCCTTTGATCTTCTTTACGATGGAGTCTTTACCTAAATGTCCTCCTTTAGGGGAGTTATGATCCCAAGCAATGATTTTATTTTTCAACTCTTCATAAGATCCAACCCCTATCTTCCCTTTCCTTCTGAGAATTCCATTCATTATGCTGTAATGAGAAACAATATGACCCTATTGTAACTATTGTGTCACTCTAGAAAGAAAAGAGTCTAGTTCATAATTATGGTCATTCAACTCCATCATGACTGATTGAATAACTGAAATAGCCATACAAAGAGTTTATGAACCTTGTACTCCAGACAAGGCATCAACAAATACATTTTCTTTACCACTTTTATATTGAATTTCACAATTAAAGCTCATCAATTTAGAGAGACAAAATTACTAAAAGGAAGTTGAAATCTTATATTGTAGCAGTCGTTTAAGAATTTTATTTCATGCTCTAATTATGAATTGTTAGCCCACCAAGTATTGCTCCTATTTTCGTACTACAAATACCACAACTAGGAGTTCCTTTTTCATAAACTAAAAGTTGTTGTAGCTTTAGCCCTAAAATTCTACTAATAAAGGCTAGTGGATGATTATTTTGTGACAATGCATTACAAAAAAATTAGTAATTACCAACGGAAGAGAAACCGTAGCAATTACCGATGGAAAATGATTTTTTGTAGGTAACATTGTCGGGAAAAATTACATTTTGCGACAATAAAAGTATCCGTCAGTAAAAATGGAGGAAAATTATCTCGGTAAATTTTTCGATGAAATATAGCGACGGTAGAAAATTCTCGTCAGTAAAGGAGGCGAGAGTGCTTGGCGGAATAAAAAAGTTATGGATTTACCAACAAAAATGTTTCCGTCGATAATTTTTAGAGTAAACCTCATCCTTTATTTAGGCTTCAACTTTTTTAATATAACAAAAACGACATAGTTTAGTTTAAAACGACGTCATTTTCCTATGCATTTAACCTACCCGAAGACCACCTCCCTCTCCCATGCGTTTTCATTTTCATTCTTTTGTTGTCGATTCCTCCCGTTTCTTTGTTGTCGATTCATCTTCTGCTAGTCGACGTGTGTGTTCGTTTGTCTTCTCCGACCACTGTCATTGTGTCCTTCAGCGGAGGTAAGTCATTCAGCCTTTGTTCTCTATTATTTTTTGTATAACCCGTGTTGGCATATATGTTCGAGCCTAGGAGTTTTGAGGTGTTTTTGCGTTTGTTTAGGATTGTCTATGGTGTATTTGTGTTTGCAATGTTTTGGAAAATATTGAGGAAGGAAAAAGACATGATTTGTTTAAGTTAATTGGGATGAATCTGTTATGCCTTTGAAGTGTTCGACGAAAGTTTTAAGTGGGTTCTTTAATGATTTTCTCCTTGTTTTAAATGTCTATGGCTATTAAGGTTATTGCTTCTTCTCATAAACCAGATTTCATAACCTGCTTTATCGGGATTGTAGTTGAGAAATCAATTATGTGAGTTCAAACAATAATGAAAATGACGAACTAATCGATGGGATGGGTGTAATACATGCATAAGTTGTTTTATACAATATTCTTATATAGTTGCGGCAATGGGATATTATTCAAAGTATGCTTTAATGCTAATGTTGTTAATGTTATTAATTTTTGTTTAATTGTATCGGGGCACATATGAGTTCTTTTACTATTTAGAATCATTGTCGTTTCGTTATATAATTTGCAATAACTGGATGGAGAGTTCAAGTTATCTTTCTCTGCGCTGGCTTATTGACTCAGCAGGTTTTCTTTTTTCTTCTTTTAGATCCTAGTTAGTAAATAAATTGAACCAAAAAAAAAAAGAAGAAGAGGGATTCTAAAGGTTCGGTTTTGTTCAATATAAGATAAATCATTTAAAAAAATCCAAATTTACTTACCGATTGATTTTAGTGTTTAATTTTTTTGGTAGGTTTAGTTGAGCACTTGAAATTAAATTCAATCTATATAGCACTTGAAATTGCTATATAGACATGGTAATTCATATTAACTACATGATTCATATATATTATAAATTATTTGTTAGTATGTATAAATAGTTTAGTTTATATGAGCCATAATAACTATAAAGATCAAAAAAATTGTTTAACAGTTCATCTTAACATATCAATATCATATGTTTAGATGTATCATCTACTTAATAATTGGTCTTGATATATCAATTTCTTGTTATAGTTCGTCTGCTACCAAGAATCGCTTTATATAAATAAGTCTCATATGGCAAGGAGGTTTTAGTAGTAGATATATCATAAGAAAATTTGATATTTGGTTCTCCGAACAAAGGGACCAAAAGAGTAATTATTGTTTATTCTTATTTTCAAGACTCAAAGAACTATGTACCAATCATCATAGCTATTATCCTACTACATATAGGGATGCTACCATCCTGGTCCTCTTTGGTTTCCTACTATGCCTCCTTCTATGCATTGATGAATAACGATGCTGCTTTGAAGCACTTATAAGGCACTGATTCATGAGAAGTTAAAAAATATGTCAATAATAAGCTAAGCTATTTATTGATGACATAAGTGACTATTTCGATCACAACCAACTTATTGAATTTGTAACCATATGCTTATCTAGCAAGATTTGATCTAAAAGTAAGAATAAGAAATAGAAAATTTAGAAAACAAGAGGATTTGATCAATTCCATTGTTCACCAAAAGGAGATTGTTGAGGGCCTCTTAATAAAAATGTTGATCAAAGTGGTGGAAAACAAAGATGTTATACTAATGATGAGGATAGATACTTCGAGTTTTGAAGACAAGGATAGAGATATTGTCTTTAAGAAGGACTTGATTTGTTAAGTCAAAATGACTTTACGATTAATTACGATTAATAAGTTTTGATGACAAACAAAAAGCAGACGAATAAAAAGCAGACGCAAGCTAGACGGAAGCTAAGCAAAAGTAGATGGAAGCAAAAAGCAGATGAAAGCTAAGCGAAAGCAGACGGAAGCAAAAGCAGACGGAAGCAGAAAGCAGACGGAGGCTAAGCAAAAGCAGACGGAAGCTAAGCGAAAGCAGACGGAAGCAAAAAGCATACAGAAGCTAAGCGAAAACAGACGGAAGCAAAAGCAGACGGAAGCAGAAAGCAGACGGAAGCTAAGCAAAAGCAGACGAATGAAAAGCAGACGCAAGCTAGACGGAAGCTAAGCAAAAGTAGACGGAAGCAAAAAGCAAACGGAAGCTAAGCGAAAGCAGACGGAAGCTAAGCAAAAGCAGACGAAAGCTAAACGAAAGCATACGGAAGCAAAAAGCAGACGAAAGCTAAGCGAAAACAGACGGAAGCAAAAGTAGACGGAAGCAGAAAGCAGACGGAAGCTGAAAGCAGACGGAAGCTAAGCAAAAGCAGACGGAAGCAAAAAGCAGACGGAAGCTAAGCGAAAGCAGACGGAAGCAGAAAGCAGACGAAAGCTAAACAAAAGCAGACGGAAGCTAAGCAAAAGCAGAGGCTAAAAATTAGACGGAAGCATCATTCTGAGTTAGTTACAAGACTCAACTGAATAACCGAATAACCGTTTCTTTAAAGAATCAAGAAGCAGTTATCAAGAAGCAGTTGAAGACGAAGACTATAAATATGAGTCGT
>JAOTAX010127068.1:0-41917 GCA_025629825.1 Erythroxylum guanchezii | reverse complement strand
GTATTTTCTATCTAGCCCTACTTGTATACAAGTTTGTATTGTGTCATACATTAGGAATGATTATTAGATTTTTTTTTGTCCTAAAGAGAAAAGTGCCCAGAAGGGAGAGAAAGTTTATATCAAAATTTTCTCTAGTCTCGATAGATGACCAAACGACCTTTGGTCTCGATGAAATTTTAGTATGTTGTTTTTGAGTCTTACCTCTTTACATCCAAAAGTTAAAATCTTATTTTGAGCTTTTTAACTTAGTATTTTCTATTTAGCCCTACTTGTAAACGAGTTTATATTCTGTCATATATTGGGGATGATTGTTATATTTTCTGTGCCAAAAAGAAAGGTGCCCAGAAGGGATAGAAAGTTCATATCAAAATTTGCTCTAATCTCGATCGATGACCAAACAACCTCTGATCTGGTTGAAATTTTAGTATGTTATTCATGAGTCTTGTCTGTTGACATCCAAAGGTCAGAATATGATTTGGTGCTCTCTAACTTAATATTTTCTATCTAGCCCTACTTGTATACAAATTTGAATTATGTCCTATATTGGGAATGATTATTCCTTTTTTTGTGCTAGAGAGAAAAGTGCATAGAAGGGAGAGAAATTTCATATCAAAATTTGCTCTAATCTCCATCCATGACCGAACGACCTCTGATTTGGATGAAATTTTAGTATGTTGTTCCTTATTCTTACCTCTTGTTTCGAGCTCTCTAACTTAGTATTTTCAGTCTAGCCCTACTTGTACATGAGTTTGTATTCATATATTGAGGATGATTATTAGAATTTTTTTATGCCCAAGAGAAGAGTGCCCAGAAAGGAGAGAAAGTTCATGTCAAAATTTGCTCTAGTATTGATCGATGACCATACGACCTCTAATCTGGATGAAATTTTGGTATGTTATTCCTGAGTATTGCCTCTTGACATCCAACGGTCAAATCTGATTTGGAGCTCTCTAACTTAGTGTTTTCTGTCTAACCCTACTTGTATACGGGTTTGTATTGTGTCATATATTGGGAATGATTATTAGATTTTTTTGCGCCAAAGAGAAAAGTGCGTAGAAGGGAGAGAAAGTTCATATCAAAATTTTCTCAAGTCTCGATGGATGTCCAAACGAACTATAATCCGAATGAAATTTTAATATGTTATTCCTTAGTCTTGCCTCCTGACAGCCAACGGTTAAAATTTTGTTTGGAGCTCTCTAACTTTGTATTTTCAGTCTAGTCCTACTTGTATACAAGTTTGTATTATGTCATATATTTGGGATGATTATTAGATTTTTTTTGTGCCAAAGAGAAAAGTGCCTAGAAGGTAGAGAAAATTCATATCAAAATTTTCTCTATTATCGATCGATGACCAAACGACCTCTGATCTGGATGAAATTTTGTTATGTTATTCCTGAGTCTTGTCTCTTGACATCCAACGGTTAGAATGTAATTTGGAGCTCTCTAACATAGTATTTTCTATCTAGCCCTACTTGTATACGAGTTTGTATTATGTCATATATTGGAAATGATTATTATATTTTTTTGTGCCAAAGATAAAAGTGCCCAGAAGGGAGATAAAGTTCATATTAAAATTTGCTATAGTATCGATCAATGATCAAACGACCTTTAATCTGGATGAAATTTGTGTTTGTTTTTCCTGAGTCTTGCCTCTTGACATCCAACGGTCAAAATTTGATTTGGAGCTCTATAACATAGTGTTTTCTGTCTAGCCCTACTTGTTTATGAGTTTATATTGTGTCATATATTGAGAATGATTATTAGATTTTTTTGCGCCAAAGAGAAAAGTGCCTAGAAGGAAGAAAAAGCTCATATTAAAATTTGCTCTAGTATTGATCGATGACCAAACGACCGCTGATCTAGATGAAATTTTAGTATGTTTTTTCTGAGTCTTGCCTCTTGACAACCAACGGTTGAAATCTTATTTTGAGCTCTATAACTTAGTATTTTCAGTCTAGTCCTACTTGTATATGAGTTTGTATTATGTCATATATTGGGGATGGTTATTAGATTTTTTTGTGCCAAAAAGAAAAGTGCCTAGAAGGGAGAGAAAGTTCGTATCAAAATTTGCTCTTGTATAGATCGATGGTTAAACGACCTCGAATCTGGATGAAATTTTGGTATGTTGTTCCTGAGTCTTGCTTCTTGACATCCAACACTTAGAATATGATTTGGAGCTCTCTAACTTAGTATTTTCTATCTAGCCCTACATATATACGAGTTTGTATTGTGTCATATATTGGGAATGATTATTAGATATTTTTTATGCAAAAGAGAAAAGTGCCAAGAAGGAAGTGAAAGTTTATATCTAAATTTTCTATAGTCCCAATCGATCACCAAACGAACTCTAGTCTGGATGAAATTTTAGTATGTTATTCTTGAATCTTGCCTCCTAACATCCAATGGCTAAAACGTTATTTGGAGCTCTCTCACTTAGTATTTTATGTCTAGCCCTACTTGTATACGAGTTTGTATTATGACATATATTGGGGATGATTATCAGATTTTTTTTTTGCCAAAGAGAAAAGTTACCAGAATAAAGAGAAAGTTCATATCAAAATTTCTTATAGTCTTGATCGATGGTCAAACGACCTCTGATTGGGATGAAATTTTAGTATGTTTTTCTTGAGTCTTGCCTCTTGGCATCTAAAGGTTAGAATATGATTTGGAGCTCTCTAACTTAGCATTTTCTGTCTACACTTACTTGTATACAAGTTCACATTATGTTATATATTGGGGATGATTATTAAGATTTTTGTTTGGAACTCTCTAACTTATTGTTTTTTCCCTAGCCTTATTTGAATCCGAGTGTGTATTGTGTCATATATTAGGAATGATTGTTAGATTTTTTTTGCGCCAAAAAGAAAAGTGCCCAGAAGGGAGAGAAAGTTCAAATCAAAATTTGCTTTAGTCTCAATCGATGACTAAACAACCTCTAATTTGGATGAAATTTTAGTATGTTTTTCCTGAGTCTTGCCTCTCGAATCTAACGGTTAAAATCTTAATTAGAGCTCTATAACTTAGTATTTTCTATCTAGCCCTACTTGTATTCGAGTTTGTATTATGTCATAAATTGGGGATGATTATTAGATTTTTTTTAGCCAAAGAGAAAAGTGCCCAGAAGGAAAAGAAAGTTCATATCAAAATTTGTTGTATTCTCGATCGATAACCAAACTACCTCTAATCTGGATGAAATTTTAGCATGTTATTCCTACTGAGTCTTGCCTCTTGAATCTAACGGTTAAAATCTTAATTTGAGCTCTCTATTTTAGTATTTTCTATCTAGCCCTACTTGTATACGAGTTTGTGTTATATCATATATTGGGGTTAATTATTAGATTTTTTTTAAGCCAAAGCGAAAAGTGCCTAGAAGGGAGAGAAAGCTCATATCAAAATTTGCTTTAGTCTCGATCGATGACCAAACTACCTCTGATCTCGATGAAATTTTTGTATGTTATTCCTAAGTCTTGACTCTTGGCATTTAACTGTTAAAATCTTATTTGGAGCTATCTAACTTGGAATTTTCGGTCTAACCCTACTTATTTACGAGTTTGAATTACGTCATATATTGGGGATGATTGTTAGATTTTTTTGTGCCAAGGAGAAAAGTGCCCAGAAGGTAGAGAAAGTTCATATCAAAATTTGCTTTAGTCTCGATCGATGGCCAAACAACCTCAAATCTGGATGAAATTTTAGTATGTTGTTCTTGAGCCTTGGCTCTTGAATCTAACTGTTAAAATCTTATTTGGAGTTCTCTAACATAGGACTTTCTATATAGCCCTACTTGTATACGAGTTTGTATTATGTCATATATTGGGGATGATTGTTAGATTTTTTTTTGAGTCAAAGAGAAAAGCGCCCAGAAGGGAGAGAAAGTTCATACCAAAATTTGCTTTAGTCTCGATTGATGACCAAACTACCTCTTATATGGATGAAATTTTTGTCTGTTGTTCCTGAGTCTTTTCTCTTGGCATTTAACTATTAAAATATTATTTGGAGCTATCTAACCTGATATTTTTGGTCTGTCCCTACTTGTATACGAGTTTGTATTATGTTATATATTGAGGATGATTGTTAGATTTTTTTTTCCAAAGAGAAAAGTACCCAGAACATAGAGAAAGTTCATATCAAAATTTGGTCTAGTCTCGATCGATAACCAAACAACCTCTAATCTGGATGAAATTTTAGTATGTTATTCCTAAGTCTTGCCTCATGAATCTAACGGTTAAAATCTTAATTTGAGCTCTCTAACTTAATATTTTCTATCTAGCCTACTTGTATACGAGTTTGTATTATGTCATTTATTGGGAATGATTGTTAGATTTTTTTTGAGCCAAAGAGAAAAGTGCATAAAAGGGAGAGAAAGTTCGTATCAAAATTTGCTTTAGTCTCAATCGATGACCAAACAACCTCTAATATGGATGAAATTTTAGTATGTTGTTCTTGAGTCTTGGCTCTAAAATCTAACGGTTAAAATCTTAATTGGAGCTCTCTAACTTAGTATTTTCTATCTAGCCCTACTTGTATGCGACTTTGTATTATGTCATATATTGGGTATGATTATTAGATTATTTTTAGGAAAAGAGAGAAGTGCCTAGAAGGGAGAGAAAGTTCATATCAAAATTTGCTTTAGTCTCGATAGATGACCACACTACCTCTCATCTGGATGAAATTTTAGCATGTTATTCCTAAGTCTTGCCCCTTGACATATAACGGTTAAAATCTTATTTGGAGTTATCTAACTTGGTATTTTCTGTCTAGCCCTACTTGTATTTGAGTTTGTATTATGTCATATATTGGGGATGATTCTTATATTTTTTTGTGCCAAAGAGAAAAGTGCCCAGAAGGGAGATAAAGTTCATATCAAAATTTGTTTTAATATCGATCGATGACCAAATAACCTCTAATATTGATGAAATTTTAGTATGTTCTTCCTGAGTCTTGTCTCTTGACACTCAACTGTTAAAATCTTATTTGGAGCTATATAACTTGGTTATTTCTGTTTAACTCTACTTGTATACGAGAAAGTTCATATCAAAATTTGCTTCAATCTCGATCGATGACCAAACAACCTCTAATATCGATGAAATTTTAGTATGTTATTCCTGAGTCTTGCCTCTCGAATCTAACGGTTAAAATCTTAATTGGAACTCTCTAACTTAGTATTTCCTATCTAACTCTACTTGTATACGAGTTTGTACTATGTCATATATTGGAGATGATTATTAGATTTTTTTTGAGCGAAAGAGAAAAGTGCACAGAAGGGAGAGAAAGTTCATATCAAAATTTGCTTTAGTCTCGATCGATGACCAAACTACCTCTAATCTGGATGAAATTTTAGCATGTTATTTCTGAGTCTTGCCTCTTGACATCCAACGGTTAAAATCTTAGTTGGTGCTATCAAACTTGGTATTTTTTGTCTAGCCATACTTGTATTCGAGTTTGTATTATGTCATATATTGCGGATGATTGTTAGATTTTTTTGTGCCAAAGAGAAAAGTGCTCAGAAGGTAGAGAAAGTTCCTATCAAAATTTTTTATAGTCTTAATCGATGACCAAACGACCTCTAATCTGGATGAAATTTTAGTATGTTGTTCCTGAGTCTTGAGTCTTCATATCCAACGAATAAAATCTTATTTGTAGCTCTCTAACTTAGTATTTTCTGTCTAGCCTTACTTGTATACGAGTTTGTTTTACGTCATATATTGGGGATGATTATTAGATTTTTTTGTGCCAAAGCGAAAAGTGCCCAGAAGAGAGTGAATATTCGTATCAAAATTTGCTCATGTCTTTATCGATGACCAAACAACCTCTAATCTGGAAGAAATTTTATTATGTTGTTCATGAGTCTTGCCTCTTGATTCTAACGGTTAAAATCTTAATTAGAGCTCTCTAACTTAGTATTTTTTATCTAGCTATACTTGTATACGAGTTTGTATTATGTCATATATTGTGGATGATTGTTATACTTTTTTTTTAGCCAAAGAGAAAAGTGCCCAGAAGGGAGAGAAAATTAATATCAAAATTTGCTTTAGTTTCGATCGATGACTAAACTACCTCTAACCTGGATGAAATTTTAGTATGTTGTTCCTGAGTTTTACCTTTTGACGTCCAATGGTTAAAATCTTATTTGGAGCTATCTAACTTGGTATTTTCTGTCTAACCCTACTTGTATATGAGTTTGTATTATGTCCTATATTGGGGATGATTGTTAGATTTTTTTGTGTAAAAAAGAAAAGTGCTCAGAAAGGAAAGAAAGCTCATATCAAAATTTGCTTTACTCTCGACCGATGACCAAACAACCTCTAAACTGGATGAAATTTTAGTATGTTGTTCCTGAGTCTTGCCTCTTGAATCTAACGGTTAAAATCTTAATTTGAGCTCTCTAACTTAGTAATTTCTATCTAGCCATACTTTTATACGATTTTTTATTATGTCATATATTAAAGATGATTATTAGATTTTTTTTGAGCCAAAGAGAAAAGTGCAAAGAAGGGAGAGAAAGTTCATATCAAAATTTGCTTTAGTCTCAATCGATGACCAAACTACCTCTGATCTAGAAGAAATTTTTGTATGTTGTTCCTGAGTTTTGCCTCTTCGCATTTAATTGTTAAAATCTTATTTGGAGCTATCTAACTTGGTATTTTCGGTATATCCCTACTTGTATACGAGTTTTTATTATGTCATATATTGGGGATTATTGTTAGATTTTTTTGGGCCAAAGAGAAAAGTGCCAATAAGGGAGAGAAAGTTCATATCAAAATTTGCTCTAGTCTTGATCGATGACCAAACAACCTTTAATCGAGATGAAATTTTAGTATGTGGTTCCTGAGTCTTGCCTCTTGAATCTAACGGTTAAAATCTTAATTGGAGCTCTCTAATTTAGTGTTTTCTGTCTACCCTTACTTGTATACGAGTTTGTATTATGTCATATATTGGGGATGATTGTTAGATTTTTTTGTGTCAAAGAGAAAAGTGCCCAGAAGGGAGAGAAAGTTCATATCAAAATTTGCTCTAGTCTCGATCGATGACTTAATAACCTCTCATCTGGATGAAATTTTAGTATGTTTTTCCTGAGTCTTGCCTCCCGAATCTAACGGTTAAAATAATAATTAGAGCTCTCTAACTTAGTATTTTCTATCTGGCCCTACTTGTATATGAGTTTGTATTATGTCATATATTGAGGATGATTATTAGATTTTTTTAGCCAAAGAGAAAAGTGCCCAGAAGGAAAAGAAAGTTCATATCAAAATTTGTTGTAATCTCGATCGATAACCAAACTACCTCTAACCTGGATGAAATTTTAGCATATTATTCCTGGGTCTTGCCTCTTGACATCAAACGGTTAAAATCTTATTTGGAGCTATCTAGCTTGGTATTTTCTGTATAGCCCTACTTGTATACGAGTTTGTATCATGACATATATTGGGGATGATTGTTAGATTTTTTTGTGCCAAAAAGAAAAGTGCCTAGAAAGGAGAGAAAGTTTATATTAAAATTTGCTCTAGTCTCGATCGATGACCAAACAACCTCCAATCTGGATGAAATTTTAGTATGTTGTTCTTGAGTCTTGCCTCTTGAATCAAACGGTTAAAATCTTAATTTGAGCTCTCTATCTTAGTATTTTCTATCTATCACTACTTGTATACGAGTTTGTGTTATGTTATATATTGGGGATGATTATTAGATTTTTTTTAGCCAAAGTGAAAAGTGACTAGAAGGGAGAGAAAGATCATATCAAAATTTGCTTTAGTCTCGATCGATGGCCAAACTACCTCTGATCTGGATGAAATTTTTGTATGTTGTTCCTAAGTCTTGACTCTTGGCATTTAACTGTTAAAACCTTATTTGGAGCTATGTAACTTGGAATTTTCGGTCTATCCCTACTTATATACGAGTTTGCATTATGTCATATATTGGGGATGATTATTAGATTTTTTTTTTTGCCAAAGAGAAAAGTGCCTAGAAGGGAGAGAAAGTCCATACCAAAATTTGCTTTAGTCTCGATCGATGACCAAACTACCTCTGATGTGGATGAAATTTTTGTATGTTGTTCCTAAGTCTTGCCTCTTGGTATTTAACTGTTAAAATCTTATTTGGAGCTATCTAACCTGGTATTTTCGGTCTATCCCTACTTGTATATGAGTTTGTATTATGTGATATATTGTGGATGATTGTTAGATTTTTTTTTCCAAAGAGAAAAGTGCCCAGAACATAGAGAAAGTTCATATCAAAATTTGGTCTAGTCTCGATCGATGACCAAACAACCTCAAATCTGGATGAAATTTTAGTATGTTGTTCCTGAGTCTTGCCTCTTGAATCTAACGATTAAAATCTTATATTGAGCTATCTAACTTAGTATTTTCTATCTAGCCTACTTGTATACGAGTTTGTATTATGTCGTATATTGGGTATGATTGTTAGATTTTTTTTGAGCCAAAGAGAAAAGTGCCCAGAAGGGAAAAAAAGTTTATATCAAAATTTGCTTTAGTCTCGATTGATGACCAAACTACCTCTAATCTCGATGAAATTTTAGTATATTGTTCCTGAGTCTTGCCTCTTAACATACAACGGTTAAAATCTTATTTGGTGCTATCTAACCTTGTATTTTCTGTCTAACCCTACTTGTATACGAGTTTGCATTACGTCATATATTGGGATTATTGTTAGATTTTTTTGTGCCAAAGAGAAAAGTGCCCAGAAGGAACAGAAAGTTATATGAAAATTTGCTTTAGTCTCGATCGATGACCAAACAACCTCTTATTTGGATGAAATTTTAGTATGTTGTTCCTGAGTCTTGCCTCTCGAATCTAACGGTTAAAATCTTAATTAGAGGTCTCTAACTTAGTATTTTCTATATAGCCCTACTTGATGTGAGTTTGTATTATATAATATATTGGGGATGATTATTAGATTTTTTTTTTGGCAAAAGAGAAAAGTGCCTAGAAGGGAGAGAAAGTTCATATCAAAATTTGCTTTAGTCTCGATCGATGACCACACTACCTCTCATCTGGATGAAATTTTAGCATGTTATTCCTGAGTCTTGCCTCTTGACATTCAACGGTTAAAATCTTATTTGGAGCTATCTAACTTGGTATTTTCTGTCTAGCCCTACTTGTATTCGAGTTTGTATTATGTCATATATTGGGGATGATTCTTATATTATTTTGTGCCATAAAGAAAAGTACCTAGAAGGGAGAGAAAGTTCATAACAAAATTTGCCCTAGTCTCGATCGATGACCAAACAACCTATAATCTGGATGAAATTTTTGTATGTTATTCCTGAGTCTTGCCTCTTAACATGCAACGGTATCTTATTTGGAGCTATCTACTTGTATAGGAGTTTGTATTATGTCATATATTGGGGATGATTTTTAGATTTTTTTGTGCCAAAGAGAAAAGTGCCCAGAAGGGGGAGAAATTTCATATCAAAATTTGCTTTTGTCTCGATCGAAGACCAAACTTCTTCTAATCTGGATGAAATTTTAGCATGTTATTCATGAGTCTTGCCTTTTAACATCCAACCTTTAAAATCTTATTTGGAGCTATCTTACTAGGTATTTTCTTTCTAGCCCTACTTGTATACGAGTTTTTATTATGTCATATATTGGGGATGATTGTTAGGTTTTTTTTGAGTTAAAGAGAAAAGTGCCCAGAAGGGAGGGAAAGTTAATATCAAAATTTGCTTTAGTCTCAATCGATTACCAAACTACCTCTAATCTGGATGAAATTTTACTATGTTGTTCCTGAGTCTTGCCTCTTGACATCTAACGGTTAAAATCCTATTTGGAGCTATCTAACTTGGTATTTTCTGTCCAAACCTACTTGTATAAGAGTTTGTATTATGTCATATATTGGGGATGATTGTTAGATTTTTTTGAGCCAAAGAGAAAAGTGCCCAAAAGGGAGAGAAAGTTCATACCAAAATTTGCTTTAGTCTCGATCGATGACCAAACTACCTCTGATGTGGATGAAATTTTTGTATGTTGTTCCTAAGTCTTGCCTCTTGGCATTTAACTGTTAAAATCTTATTTGGAGCAATCTAACCTGGTATTTTCGATCTATCCCCACTTGTATACGAGTTGGTATTATGTGATATATTGTGGATGATTGTTAGATTTTTTTTTCTAAAGAGAAAAGTGCCCACAACATAGAGAAAGTTCTTATCAAAATTTGCTCTAGTCTTGATCGATGACACACCAACCTCTAATCTTGATGGAATTTTAGTATGTTGTTCCTGAGTTTTGCCTCTTGAATCTAACGATTAAAATCTTAATTTGAGCTATCTAATTTAGTATTTTCTATCTAGCCTACTTGTATACGAGTTGGTATTATGTCATATATTGGGGATTATTGTTAGATTTTTTTTGAGCCAAAGAGAAAAGTGCCCAGAAGGGAGAGAAAGTTCATATTAAAATTTGCTTTAGTCTCGATCAATGACTAAACAACCTCTCATCTGGATGAAATTTTAGTATGTTTTTCCTGAGTCTTACCTCTCGAATCTAACGGTTAAAATCTTAATTACAGCTCTCTAACTTAGTATTTTCTATCTAGCCATACTTGTATACGAGTTTGTATTATGTTATATGTTGGGTATGATTATTAGATTTTCTTTAGCCAAATTGAAAAGTGCCCAGAAAGAAAAGAAAGTTCATATCAAAATTTGCTATAGTCTCAATCGATAACCAAACTACCTCTAATATGGATGAAATTTTAGCATGTTATTCCTGAGTCTTGCCTCTTGACATCCAACTGTTAAAATCTTATTTGGAGCTATCTAGCTTGGTATTTTCTGTATAACCCTACTTGTATACGAGTTTGTATCATGACATATATTGGGGATGATTGTTATATTTTTTTGTGCCAAAAAGAAAAGTGCCTAGAAAGGAGAGAAAGTTCATATCAAAATTTGCTCTAGTCTCGATCGATGACCAAACAACCTCCAATCAGGATGAAATTTTAGTATGTTGTTCCTGAGTCTTGCCTCTTGAATCTAAAGGTTAAAATCTTAATTTGAGCTCTCTATCTTAGTATTTTCTATCTAGCCCTGCTTGTATACGAGTTTGTGTTATGTCATGTATTGGGGATGATTATTAGATTTTTTTTGAGCCAAAGAGAAAAGTGCCTATAAGGGAGAGAAAGTACATATCAAAATTTGATTTAGTCTCGATCGATGACCAAACTACCTCTGATTTGGATGCAATTTTTTTATGTTGTTTCTAACTCTTGACTGTTGGCATTTAACTGTTAAAATCTTATTTGGAGCTATCTAACTTGGAATTTTCAGTCTATCCCTACTTATATACGAGTTTGCATCATGTTATATATTGGGGATGATTGTTAGATTTTTTTGTGCTAAAGAGAAAAGCGCCCAGAAGGGAAAGAAAGTTCATATCAACATTTGCTTTAGTCTCGATCGATAACCAAACAACCTCTAATCTGGATGAAATTTTAGTATGTTTTTCTTGAGTCTTGCCTCTTGAATTTAAAGGTTAAAATCTAAATTGAAGCTCTCTAACTTAGTACTTTCTATCTAGCCCTACTTGTATACGAGTTTATATTATGTCATATATTGGGAAAGATTGTTAGATTTTTTTGAGCCAAAGAGAAAAGTGCCCAGAAAGAAGAGAAAGTTCTTACCAAAATTTGCTTTAGTCTCGATCGATGACCAAACTACCTCTGATGTGGATGAAATTTTTGTATGTTGTTCCTAAATCTTGCCGCTTGGCATTTAACTGTTAAAATCTTATTTGGAGCAATCTAACCTGGTATTTTCGGTCTGTCCCTACTTATATACTAGTTTGTATTATGTGATATATTGTGGATGATAGTTAGATTTTTTTTTCCAAAGAAAAAAGTGCCCAGAACATAGAGAAAGTTCATATCCAAATTTGCTCTAGTCTCGATCGATGACCAAACAACCTTTAATCTGGATGAAATTTTAGTATGTTATTCCTAAGTCTTACCTCTTGAATCTAACGATTAAAATCTTAATTTGAGCTATCTAACTTAGTATTTTCTGTCTAGTCTACTTGCATACGAGTTTGTATTATGCCATATATTGGGGATGATTGTTAGATTTTTTTTGAGCCAAAGAGAAAAGTGCCCAGAAAGGAGAGAAAGTTCATATCAAAATTTGCTTTAGTCTCGATCGATGACCAAACTACCTCTAATCTAGATGAAATTTTAGCATATTGTTCCTGAGTCTTGCCTCTTGACATCTAACGGTTAAAATCTTTTTTGGTGCTATCTAACTTGGTATTTTCTGTCTAACCCTACTTGTATACGAGTTTGTATTATGTCATATATTGGGATTATTGTTAGATTTTTTTTTGCCAAAAGGAAAATTGCCTAGAAGGAAGAGAAAGTTCATATCAAAATTTGCTTTAGTCTCGATCGATGACCAAATAACCTCTTGTCTGGATGAAATTTTAGTATGTTGTTCCTGAGTCTTGCCTCTCGAATCTAACGGTTAAAATCTTAATTGTAGCTCTCTAACTTTGCATTTTCTGTATAGCCCTACTTGTATGCGAGTTTGTATTATGCCATATATTAGGGATTATTATTAGATTTTTTTTTGCAAAAGAGAAAAGTGCCTAGAAGGGAGAGAAAGTTCATATCAAAATTTGCTTTAGTCTCGATCGATGACCACACTTCCTCTCATCTAGATGAAATTTTAGCATGTTATTCCTGAGTCTTGCCTCTTGACTTTTAACGGTTAAAATCTTATTTGGAGCTATCTAACTTGGTATTTTCTGTCTAGCCCTACTTGTATACGATTTTGTATTATGTCATATATTGGGGATGATTGTTAGATTTTTTTGTGCCAAAAAGAAAAGTGCCAGAAGGGAGAGAAAGTTCATATCAAAATTTGCTTTAGTCTCGATCGATGACCAAACTACCTCTGATCTGGATGAAATTTTAGCATGTTATTCCTAAGTCTTGCCATTTAACACCCAACCTTTAAAATCTTATTTGGAGCTATCTAACTTGGTATTTTCTTTCTAGCCCTACTTGTATATGAGTTTTTATTATGTCTTATATTGGGGATGATTGTTAGATTTTTTTGGGCTAAAGAGAAAAGTGCCCATAAGGGAGAGAAAGTTCATATCGAAATTTGCTGAATCTAGATGAAATTTTAGTATGTTGTTTCTGAGTCTTTCCTCTTGAATCTAACGTTTAAAATCTTAATTGGAGCTCTCTAATTTGCTATTTTCTATGTAGCCCTACTTGTAGACGAGTTTGTATTATGTCATATATTGGGGATGATTGTTAGATTTTTTTTGAGTTAAAGAGAAAAGTGCCCAGAAGGGAGGGAAAGTTCATATCAAAATTTGCTTTAGTCTCGATCGATTACCAAACTACCTCTAATCTGGATGAAATTTTAGTATGTTGTTTCTGAGTCTTGCCTCTTGGTATTTTCTGTCTGAACCTACCTGTATAAGAGTTTCTATTATGTCATATATTAGGGATGATTGTTAGATTTTTTTGTGCCAAAGAGAAAAGTGCCCAGAACAGAGAGAATGTTCAAATCAAAATTTGCTTTAAACTCGATCGATGACCAAACAACCTCTAATCTGGATGAAATTTTAGTTTGTTTTTCTTGAGTCTTGCCTCTCGAATCTAACGGTTAAAATATTAATTAGAGCTCTCTAACTTAGTATTTCCTATCTAGCCCTACTTATATACGAGCTTGTATTATCTCATATGTTGGGGATGATTATTAGATTTTTTTTAGCCAAAAAGAAAAGTGCCTAGAAGGAAAAGAAAGTTCATATCAAAATTTGTTGTAGTCTCGATCAATGACCAAACTACCTCTAATCTGGATGAAATTTTAGCATGTTATTCCTGAGTCTTGCCTCTTGACATCCAATGGTTAAAATCTTATTTGGAGTTATCCAACTTGGTATTTTCTGTCTAGCCTTACTTGTTTACGAGTTCGTATTATGTCATATATTGGAGATGATTTTTTGATTTTTTTGTGCTAAAAAGAAAAGTGCCCAGAAGGGAGAGAAAGTTCATATCAAAATTTGCTCTAGTCCCGAGCGATGACCAAACGACCTCTAATCTGGATGAAATTTTAGTATGTTGTTTCTGAGTCCTGCCTCTTGAATCTAACGGTTAAAATCTTAATTGGAGCTCTCTAACTTAGTATTTTCTATCTAGCCCTACTTGTATACGAGTTTTAATTGTGTCATATATTGGGAATGATTATTAGAATTTTTATGCCAAAGAAAAAAGTACCCAGAAGGGAGAGAAAGTTAATATCAAAATTTGCTCTAGCATTGATCAATGGCCAAATGACTTTTGATATGGATGAAATTTTAGTAATTTGTTCCTGACTCTTGCCTCTTGACATCCAACCGTC
This sequence comes from Erythroxylum guanchezii, assembly GCA_025629825.1. Classification (NCBI taxonomy): domain Eukaryota; kingdom Viridiplantae; phylum Streptophyta; class Magnoliopsida; order Malpighiales; family Erythroxylaceae; genus Erythroxylum; species Erythroxylum guanchezii. Next base: position 27,549 of record JAOTAX010127068.1, on the reverse strand, counting down.
AGATTCTAATTTAAAGCTCTCTAACTTAGTGATTTCTATCTAGCCCTACTTGTATACGAGTTTGTATTGTGTCATATTTTGGGAATGATTATTAGATTATTTTTTTTTGCGCTAAAGAGAAAAGTGCCCATAAGGGGGAGAAAGTTCATATCAAAATTTGCTATAGTCCCGGTCGATGATCAAACGACTTCTAATCTGAATGAAATTTTAGTATGTTGTTCCTGAGTCTTGCCTTTTGACGTCCAATGGTTAAAACCTTATTTGGAACACTCTAACTTAGTATTTTCTATCTAGCCCTACTTGTATACGAGTTTGTATTGTGTCATATATTGGGAATGATTATTAGATTTTTTTGTGTCAAAGAGAAAAGTACCCAGAAGGGAGAGACAGTTCATATCAAAATTTGCTCTAGTATCGATCGATAACTAAACGACCTCTGATATTGATGAAATTTTAGTATGTTGTTCTTGAGTCTTGTCTCCTAACATTCAACGGTCAAAATCCAATTTGGAGCTCTCTAACTTAGTGTTTTCTGTATAGCCCTAGTTGGATATGAGTTTGTATTGTGTCATATATTGTGAATGATTATTAGATTTTTTATTGTGCTAAAGAGAAAAGTTCCCAGAATGGAGAGAATGTTCAAACCAAAATTTTCTCTAGTCTCGATCGATGACCAAACGTCCTCTAATCTGGATGAAATTTTAGTATGTTGTTCCTGAGTCTTGCCTCTTAACATCCAACGGTTAAAATCTTATTTGGAGCACTCTAATTTGTATTTTCAGTCTATCCCTACTTGTATACGAATTTGTATTATGTGATATATTTGGTATAATTATTAGATTTTTTTTTGCCAAAGAGAAAAGTGCCTAGAAGGGAGAGAACGTTCAAATCAAAATTTGCTCTAGACTCGATCAATGACCGAATGACCTCTAATCCGAATGAAATTTTAGTATGTTGTTCTTGAATCTTTCCTCTTGACATCTAATGGTTAAAATATTATTTGGAGCTCTCTAACTTAGTATTTTCTGTCTAGCTCTAATTGTATAGGAGTTCGTATTATGTCATATATTTGGGATGATTGTTATATTTTTGTTCGTGCCCAATAGAAAAGTGCCCAGAAGGGAGAGAAAGTTCAAATCAAAATTTGATTTAGTCTCGATCGATGACCAAACGACATCTGATATGGATGAAATTTTAGTATGATGTTCCTGAGTCTTGTTTCTTAACATGCAATGGTCAGAATCTAATTTGGAGCTCTCTAACTTAGTGTTTTCTATCTAGCCTTACTTTTATACGAGTTTGTGTTGTGTCATATATTGAGAATTATTATTAGATTTTTTTTTTCCCCAAAGAAAAAAGTGCCCGAAAGGAGGAGAAGGTTCATATCAAAATTTGCTCTTGTCCCGATCTATGACCAAACGACCTTTAATCTGGATGAAACTTTAGCATGTTGTTCCTGAGTCTTGCCTTTTGACGTCCGACGGTTAAAATCTTATTTGGAGCACTCTAACATAGTATTTTCAGTCTAGCCCTTCTTACATACGAGTTTGTATTCTGTCATATATTTGAGATGATTATTAGATTTTTTTGTGCCAAAAAGAAAAGTTCCCAGAAGGCAGAGAACTTTCATATCAAAATTTGCTCTAGTATCGATGAATGACCAAATGACCTCTAATCTAGATGAAATTTTAGTATGTTGTTCCTGAATCTTGCCTCCTGACAGCTAACGGTTATAATCTTATTTGGAGCTCTCTAATATAGTATTTTCTGTCTAGCCTTACTTGTATACGAGTTTGTATTTTGTCACATTTTGGGGATAATTATTAGATTTTTTGTGCCAAATAGAAAAGTTCTTATAAGAGAGAGAAAGTTCAAATCAAAATTTGTTATGGCCTTGATCGATGATCAAATGACTTCTGATTAGGATGAAATTTTAGTATTTTCTTCTTAAGTCCTACCTCCTGACATCCAATGGTTAGAATCTGATTTAGAGCTCTCTAACTTAGTATTTTCTGTCTAGTTCTACTTGTATACGAGTTCTTATTATGTCAAATATTGGGGATGATTATTAGATTTTTATTTGTGCACAAGAGAAAATTGCCCAGAAGGGAGAGAAAGTCAACATAAAAAATTACTCTTGTCTCGATCGATGACTAAACGACCTCTGATCTGGATGAAATTTTAGTATGTTGTTCCTGAGTGTTGCACTTGACATCCAACGATTAGAATCTTTTTTGGACCTATTTAACATAGTATTTTCAGTCTAGCATACTTGTATAAGAGTTTGTATTATGTCATCTATTGAGGATGACTATTAGATTTCTTTTGTGCCAAAGAGAAAAGTGCCCAGAAGGAAGACAAAGTTCATATCAAAAATTGCTCCTAGTCTCGATCGATGACCAAACGACCTCTGAACTGGATGAAATTTTGTTATGTTATTCCTGAGTCATGCCTCTTGATATCCAACGGTTAGAATCTGATTTGGAGCTCCCTAACTTAGTGTTTTCCATCTAGTCCTACTTGTATACGAGTTTATATTGTGTCATATATTGGGAACGATTATTAGATTTTTTTGTGCCAAAGACAAAAGTGCCCAGAAGGGAGAGAAAGTTTATATCAAAATTTGCTCTTGTATCGATCGATAGCCAAATGACATATGATCTGGTTGAAATTTTAGTATGTTGTTCATAAGTCATGTACTTGACATCCAACGGTTAGAATCTGATTTAAAGCTCTCTAGCTTAATATTTTCTATCTAGCCCTACTTGTATACGAGTTTGTGTTGTGTCATATATTGGGAATGATTATTAAATTTTTTGGGTCAAAGAGAAAAGTGCCCAGAAGGGAGAGAAAGTTCATATCAAAATTTGCTTTAGTCTCGATCAATGACCAAACTACCTCTAATCTGGATGAAATTTTAGCATGTTATTCCTGAATCTTGTCTCTTGACATCCAACGGTTAAAATCCTATTTGGAGCTATTTAGCTTGGTATTTTCTGTCTAGTCCTACTTGTATACGAGTTTGTATTATGTCATATATTGGGGATAATTGTTAGATTTTTTGTGCCAAAAAGAAAAGTGCCCAGAAGAGAGAGAAAGTTCATATCAAAATTTGCTCTAGTCTCGATCGATGACCAAACAACCTCTAATCTGGATGAAATTTTAGAATGTTGTTCCTGAGTCTTGCCTCTTGAATCTAACGGTTAAAATCTTAATTGGAGCTCTCTAACTTAGTATTTTCTATCTAGCCCTACTTGCATACGAGTTTGGATTGTGTCATATATTGGGAATGATTATTAGATTTTTTTATGCCAAAGAAAAATGTACCAAGAAGGGAAAGAAAGTTAATATCAAAATTTGCTCTAGTGTTGATCAATGACGAAACGACATTTGATATGGATGAAATTTTAGTATTTTATTCCTGAGTCTTGCCTCTTGACATCTAACCGTCAGAATCTAATTTGGAGCTCTCTAAGTTAGTGTTTTCTATCTAGCCCTACTTGTATACGAGTTTGTATCGTGTCATATATTGGGAATGATTATTAGATTTTTTTTTGCGCTAAAGAGAAAAGTACCCATAAGGGGGAGAAAGTTCATATCAAAATTTGCTCTAGTCCCGATCGATGACCAAACGACTTCTAATTTGAATGAAATTTTAGTATGTTGTTCCTGAATCTTGCCTCTTGACGTCTAACGGTTAAAACCTTATTTGGAGCACTATAACTTAGTATTTTCTATCTAGCCCTACTTGTATATGAGTTTGTATTGTGTCATATATTGGGAATGATTATTAGATTTTTTTGTGTCAAAGAGAAAAGTGCCCAGAAGGGAGAAAAAGTTCATATCAAAATTTTCTCTAGTATCGATCGACGACCAAACGGCCTCTGATGTCGATGAAATTTTAGTATGTTGTTTTTGAGTCTTGTCTTCTAACATCCAACGGTCAGAATCCAATTTGGAGCTCTCTAACTTAGTGTTTTCTGTCTAATCCTAGTCGGATATGAGTTTGTATTGTGTCATATATTGGGAATGATTATTAGATTTTTTATTGTGCTAAAGAGAAAAGTGCCCAGAAAGAAGAGAATGTTCAAACCAAATTTGCTCTAGTCTCAATTGATGACCAAACATCCTCTAATCTGGATGAAATTTTAGTATGTTCTTCCTGAGTCTTGCCTCTTGACTTCCAACGGTTAAAATCTTATTTGGAGCACTCTAATTTGTATTTTCAGTCTAGCCCTACTTGTTTACAGATTTGTATTATGTCATATATTTGGGATAATTATTAGATTTTTTTTGTGCCAAAGAAAAAAGTGCCTAGAAGGGATAGAACGTTCAAATCAAAATTTGCTTTAGACTCGATCGATGACCAAATGACCTCTAATCTGAATGAAATTTTAGTATGATGTTCTTGAATCTTTCCTCTTGACATCCAATGGTTAAAATATTATTTGGAGCTCTCTAACATAGTATTTTCTGTCTAGCTCTAATTGTATACGACTTCGTATTATGTCATATATTGTGGATGATTGTTATATTTTTGTTTGTGCCCAAGAGAAAAGTGCCCAAAAGGGAGAGAAAGTTTAAATTAAAATTTGCTTTAGTCTCGATCGATGACCAAACGACATCTGATATGGATGAAATTTTAGTATGATGTTCCTGAGTCTTGTTTCTTGACATCCAATGGTCAAAATCAAATTTGGAGCTCTTTAACTTAGTGTTTTCTATCTAGCCTTACTTTTATACGAGTTTGTGTTGTGTCATATATTGAGAATTATTATTAGATTTTTTTTTGCGCCAAAGCAAAAAGTGCCTGGAAGGGGGAGAAGGTTCTTATCAAAATTTGCTCTTGTCCCGATCGATGACCAAACGACCTTTGATCTTGATGAAATTTTAGTATGTTGTTCCTGAGTCTTGCCTTTTGACGTCCGACGGTTAAAATCTTATTTAGAGCACTCTAACTTAGTATTTTCAGTCTAGCCCTACTTGCATACGAGTTTGTATTATGTCATATATTTGAGATGATTATTAGATTTTTTTGTGCCAAAGACAAAAGTTCCCATAAGGGAGAGAACTTTCATATCAAAATTTGCTCTAGTATTGATCAATGACCAAATGACCTCTAATCTAGATGAAATTTTAGTATGTTGTTCCTGAATCTTACCTCATGACAGCCAACGGTTATAATCTTATTTGGAGCTCTCTAACTTAGTATTTTCTATCTAGCCTTACTTGTATACGAGTTTGTATTTTGTCACATTTTGGGGATAATTATTAGATTTTTTTTGTGCCAAAAAGAAAAGTTCTTATAAGAGAGAGAAAGTTCAAATCAAAATTTGTTATGGCCTTGATTGATGATCAAACGACTTCTGATTATGATGAAATTTTAGTATGTTCTTCTTAAGTCTTGCCTCCTGACATCAAATGGTTAGAATCTGATTTAGAGCTCTCTAACTTAGTATTTTCTGTCTAGCTCTACTTGTATACGAGTTCTTATTATGTCAAATATTGGGGATGATTATTAGATTTTTGTTTGTGCACAAGAGAAAATTGCCCAGAAAGGAGAGAAAGTTCACATCAAAAATTACTCTTGTCTCGATTGATGACTAAACGACCTCTGATCTGGATGAAATTTTAGTATGTTGTTCTTGAGTATTGCACTTGACATCCAACGATTAGAATCTTTTTTGGACCTCTTTAACTTAGTATTTTCAGTCTAGCATACTTGTATAAGAGTTTGTATTATGTCATATATTGAGGATGACTATTAGTTTTTTTTTGTGCCAAACAGAAAAGTGCCCAGAAGGAAGAGAAAGTTCATATCAAAATTTGCTTCTAGTCTCGATCGATGACCAAACGACCTCTGAACTGGATGAAATTTTGTTATGTTGTTCCTGAGTCATGCCTCTTGATATCCAACGGTTAAAATCTGATTTGGAGCCCCTTAGCTTAGTGTTTTCTATCTAGTCCTACTTGTATACGAGTTTATATTGTGTCATATATTGGGAACGATTATTAGATTTTTTTGTGCCAAAGAGAAAAGTGCCCAGAAGGGAGAGAAAGTTTATATCAAAATTTGCTCTTGTATAGATCGATAGCCAAACGACATATGATCTGGTTGAAATTTTAGTATGTTGTTCATGACTCATGCACTTGACATCCAACGGTTAGAATCTGATTTAGAGCTCTCAAACATAGTATTTTCTATTTAGCCCTACCTATATACGAGTTTGTATTGTGTCATATAAAATTTGCTCTATTTCGATCGATGACCAAACGACCTCTGATCTGGATGAAATTTTAGTATGTTGTTCCTGAGTCTTGCCTCTTGACATCCAATGGTCAGAATCCAATTTGGAGCTCTCTAACTTAGTGTTTTCTGTCTAGCCTTACTTGACTATGAGTTTGCATTGTGTCATATATTAGGAATGATTGTTAGATTCTTTATTGCGCCAAACAGAAAAGTGCCCAGAAGGGAGAGAAAGTTCATATCAAAATTTGCTCTAGTCTCGATCGATGGCCAAACGACCTCTGACCTGGATGAAATTTTAGTACGTTGTTCCTGATTCTTGCCTCTTGACATATATCTGTTAAAATCTTATTTGGAGCACTCTAACTTTATATTTTCAGTATATCCCTACTCGTATACGAGTTTATATTATGTCGTATATTGGTGATGATTATTAGATTTTTTTTGTGCCAAATAGAAAAGTGCCCAGAAGGGAGAGAACGTTCATATCAAAATTTGCTCTAGTCCCGACCAATGACCAAACGAACTCTAATCTAGATGAAATTTTAGTATGTTGCTCCTGAATTTTGCCTCTTGACATCCAATGGTTAAAAGGTTATTGGGAGCTCTCTAACTTAGTATTTTATGTCTAGCCCTACTTGTATACGAGTTTGTGGATGACTATCAGATTTTATTTTGTGCCAAAGAGAAAAGTTCCTAGAACAGACAGAAAGTTCATATCAAAATTTGCTATAGTCTTGATCGATTGTCAAACGACCTCTGATTGGGATGAAATTTTAGTATGTTCTTCTAGAGTCTTACCTCTTGGCATCCAACGGTCAAAATCTTATTTGGAGCTCTCTAACTTAGTATTTTCTGTCTAACCTACTTGTGTACGAGTTTGTATTATGTCATATATTGCTAATGATTATTAGATTTTTTTGTGCTAAAGAGAAAAGTGCCTAAAAGGGAGAAAAAGTTCATATCAAATTTGCTATAGTCTCGATCGATGACCAAACGACCTCTGATTTGGATGAAGCTTTAGTATGTTGTTCCTGAGTCTTGCCTCTCGACATCCAACTGTTAAAATCTTATTTGGAGCTCTACAACTTTTTATTTTCTCTCTAGCCTTACTTGTATACGAGTTTGTGTTATCTCATATATTAGGTATGATTATTAGATTTTTTTGTGCCAAAGATAAAAAGTAACCAGAAGGAAGAGAAAGTTCATATCAAAATTTGTTGTTATCTCGATCGTTGACCAAACGAACTCTAATCTAGATAAAACTTTAGTATGTTGTTCCTGAGTCTTGCCTCTTGACATCCAACGGTTAAAATATTATTTGAAGCTCTCAAACTTAGAATTTTCGGTCTAGCCCTGCTTGTCTACAAGTTTGTATTATGTCATATATTGGGGATGATTATTAGATTTTTTTTGCTAAAGAGAAACGTACCCAAAAGCGAGAGAGAGTTCATATCAAAATTTTCTCTAGTCTCGATCGATGTCCAAACGACCTCTAATTTAGATGAAATTTTAGTATGTTGTTCCTGAATCTTGCTTCTTAACATCCAATGGTTAAAATGTTATTTATAGCTCTCTAACTTAGTATTTTTTTTCTAGTCCTACTTGTATAGGAGTTTGTATTATGTCTTATATTGTGGATGATTATTAGATTTTTTTTGTGCCAAAGAGAAAAGAGCCCAGAAGGGAGAGAAAGTTCATATCAAAATTTGATCTAGTCTCGATCAATGACCAAATGACCTCTGATCTCGATGAAACTTTAGTATGTTGTTCCTGAGTCTTACCTCTTGACATCCAACGATTAAAATCTTATTTAGAGCTCTTTAACTTACTCTGTTTAGCCCTACTTGTATACGAGTTTGTATCATGTCATATATTGGAGATGATTATTATATTTTTTGTGTCAAAGAGAAAAGTGCACAGAAGGGGGAGAAAGTTCATATCAAAATTTGCTCTAGTCTCGATCGAACACCAACTGACCTCTGATCAGGAAGAAACTTTAGTATGTTGTTCCTGAGACTTGCCTCTTGACATCCAACGGTTAGAATCTAATTTGGAGCACTCTAACTTAGTATTTTTTTTGTCTAACCCTACTTATACACGAGTTCGTATTATGTCATTTATTGGGAATGATTATTAGATTTTTGTTTGTGTCTAAGAGAAAAGTGCCCAGAAAGGAGAGAAAGTTAATATCAGAATTTGCTCTAATCTTGATCGATGACCAAATGGCCTCTGATCTAGATGAAACTTTAGTATTTTGTTCCTGAGTCTTGCCTCTTGACATTCTAACGGTTAGAATCAGATGTGGAGTACTCTAACTTAGTATTTTTTGTCTAGCCCTACTTATATACGAGTTCATATTATGTCAAATATTGGGGATGATTATTATATCTTTGTTTGTGCCCAAGAGAAAAGTGCCCAAAAGGGAGAGAAAGTTCATATAAGGATTTTCTCTAGTCTCGATCGATAATAGCGACCTCTGATCTAGATAAAATTTTAGTATGTTGTACCTCAAGGTTACCTCCTGACATTCAGCAGTTAAAATCTTATTTAGAGCTCTTTAACTTACTCTCTTTAGCTCTACTTATTTACAAGTTTGTATTATGTCATATGTTGAAAATGATTATTATATTTTTTGTGGCAAAGAGAAAAATCCCCAGAAGGGAGAGAAAGTTCATATCAAAATTTGCTCTAGTCTCGATGGATAACCAAGTGACCTCTGATCTGGATCAAACTTTAGTATTTTGTTCCTGAGTCTTGCCTCTTGACATCCAACAGTTAGAATATAATTTGGAGCACTCTAGCTTAGTAATTTCTATCTAGCCCTACTTATATACGAGTTCGTATTATGTCATATATTGGGTATGGTTATTAGATCTTTGTTTGTGCCCAAGAGAAAAGTGGCTAGAAGGGAGAGAAAATTCATATCAAAATTTGCTCTAGCCTCAATCGATAACCAAATGACCTCTGATCTGGATGAAATTTTAGTATGTTGTACCTTAATCTTACCTCCTGATATCTAACGGTTAAAATCTTATTTAGAGCTCTTTAACTCACTCTGTTTAGCCCTACTTATATATGAGTTTCTATTATGCCATATGTTGGGAATGATTATTATATTTTTTGTGCCAAAGAGAAAAGTGCCCAGAATGGAGAGAAAGTTCATATCAAAATTTGCTCTAGGCTCGATCGATTACCAAACGACCTCTTATCTGGATGAAACTTTAGTATGATGTTCCTGAATCTTGGGGATGATTAATAGATTTTTTTGTGCCAAAGAAAAAAGTTCTCAGAAGGAAGAGAAAGTTCATATCAAAATTTTCTCTAGTCTCTATCCATTACCAAACGACCTCTAATCAGGATGAAAATTTAGTATGTTGTTCCTCAGTCTTACCTCTTGACATCTAACGGTTAGAATCTGATTTAGAGCTCTCTAACTTAGTATTTGTTGTCTGTCTCTACTTGTATACGAGTTTATGTTATGTCATATATTGGGGATGATTATTTGATTTTTTTGTGCCAAAGAGAAAAGTGCCCAGAAGGGAGAAAAAGTTCATATCAAAATTTGCTCTAGTCTCAATCGATGACTAAATAACCTCTGATCTGGATGAAACTTTAGTATGTTGTTCCTGAGTCTTGCCTCTTGACATCCAATGGTTAGAATCTGATTTGGAGCACTCTAACTTAGTATTTTCTATCTAGCCCTACTTATATACGAGTTCGTATTATGTCATATATTGCGGATCATTATTAAATTTTTGCTTGTGCCTAAGAGAAAAGTGCCCAGAAAGGAGAGAATGTTCATATCAAAATTTGCTCTAGTCTCGATCGATGACCGAACGACCTCTGATCTTGATAAAATTTTAATATGATGTACATTAGTCTTACCTCTTGACATCAAATGGTTAAAATCTTATTTGCAGCTCTTTAACTTACTCTGTTTAGCCATACTTGTATACGAGTTTGTATTATATCATATATTGAGAATGATTATTATTTTTTTTTGTGTCAAAGGGAAAAGTGCCTAGAAAGGAGAGAAACTTCAAATCAAAATTTGCTCTAGTCTCGATCGATGAACAAACGACCTCTGATCTGGATGAAACTTTAGTATGATGTTCCTAAGTCTTGCCTCTTGACACCCAACGGTTAAAATCTTATTTGGAGCTCTATAACTTATTACTTTCTCCCTAGCCCTACTTGTATACAAGATTGTATTATGTCATATATTGGGTATGATTATTAGATGTTTTTACGCCAAAGAGAAAAGAGCCTAGAAGGGATAGAAAGTTCATATCAAAATTTGCTCTTGTCTCGATCGATGACCAAACGACCTCTAATCTTGATGAAACTTTACTATGTTGTTCTTGAGTTTTTCCTCTTAACATCTAACTGTTAAAATGTTATTTGGACCTCTCTAACATAGTATTTTCTGTCTAGCCCTACTTGTATACGAGTTTGTATTATGTCATATATTGGGGATGATTATTAGATTTTTTTGTTAGAAAGAGAAACGTGCCCAGAATGGAGAGAAATTTTAGTACGTTGTTCCTGAGTATTGCCTCTTGATATCCAACAGTTAAAATCTTATTTGGAGCTCTCTAACTTATTATTTTCTCTGTAGCCCCACTTGTATACGAGTTCGTATTATGTCATATATTGGGGACGAATATTAGATTTTTGTTTGTGTCAAAAAGAAAAGTGCCCAGAAAGGAGAGAAAGTTCATATCAAAATTTTCTCTAGTCTCGATCGATGACCAAATAGCCTCTGATCTGGATGAAATTTTAGTATGTTGTTCCAGAGCCTTGCCTCTTGCCATGCAACGATCAAAATCTTATTTGGAGCTCTCTAACTTAGTTTTTTCATTGCAGCCTATTTGTATACGAGATTGTATTATGTCAGATGTTGGGGATGATTATTAGATTTTTTTGTGCCAAATAGAAAAGTGCCCAGAAGGGAGAGAAAATTCATATCAAAATTTGCTCTACTCTCGATCAACCACCAAACGACCTTTAATATGGATGAAATTTTATTATGTTGTTCTTGAGTCTTGCCTCTTGATTTCCGACGACTAAAATCTTATTTGGAGCTCTCTAACTTAGTATTTTCTATCTAGCTATACTTATATACGAGTTTGTGTTATGCCATATATTAGGGATTATTATTATATTTTTTTGTGCTAAAGAGAAAAGTGCCCGGCAGGGAGAGAAAATTAATCTCAAAATTTGCTATATTCCCGATCGTTGACCAGCCGACCTCTGCTCTAGATGAAAATTTAGTATGTTATTCCTGAGTCTTGCCTCTTGACATTTAACAGTTAAATTCTAATTTGCAGCTCTCTAACTTAGTATTTTCTTTCTTGCTCTCTTTGTATACGAGTTTGTATTATGTTATATATTATGGATGATTATTAGATTTTTTTTGTGCCAAAGAGAAAAGTGCCCAGAAAGGAGAGAAACTTCATATCAAAATTTGCTCTAGACTCGATTGATGACCGAACGACCTCTGATCAGTATGAAATTTTAGTATGTTGTTCCTGAGTCCAGCCTCTTGACATCCAACGGTTAGAATCTGATCCGAAGCTCTCTAACTTAGTATTTTTGTCTAGCCTTACTTGTGTACATATTCTATTACCTTATATATTGGGAATGATTATTAAAAAAAATTTTGTGGAAAAGAGAAAAGTGCATAGAAAGAAGAGAAAGTTCATATCAAAGTTTGCTCCAGTTTTGATCGATGACCAAACGTCCTCTGATCTGGATGAAATTTTGGTATGTTTTTCCTGAGCCTCGCATCTTTACATTCAACGATTATAATCTGATTTGGAGCTCTCTAACTTATTATTTTCTATCTATCCCCACTTGTATATCAGTTTGTATTATGTCATATATTGGGAATGATTATAAGATTTTTTTTTGCCAAAGATAAAAGTGCCCAGAAGTGATAGATAGTTCATACCAAAATTTGCCCTAGTCTCGATCGACGACCAAATGACCTCTGATCTAGATGAAATTTTAGTACGTTCTTCCTGAGTCTTGCCTCTTGACATCCAACGGTTAAAATATTATATGGAACTCTCTAACTTAGTATTTTCATTCTAGCCCTATTTGTATACGAGTTTGTATTATGTCATATATTAGGGATGATTATTAGACTTTTTTATGCCAAAGAGAAAAGTGCCCAGAAGGGAGAGAAAGTTTATATCAAAGTTTGCTCTAGTCTCGTTCGATGACCAAACGACCTCTAATCTGGCTGAAATTTTAGTATGTTGTTCCTGAGTCATGCCTCTTGATATCCAACGACCAAATTCTTATTTGGAGCTCTTTATCTTAGTATTTTCTGCCTAGACCTACTTGTATACGAGTTTGTATTATGTCATATATTGGGGATGATTAATAGGCTTTTTTGTGCCAAAGAGAAAAGTGCCCAGAAGAGAGAGAAAGTTCATATCAAAATTTTCTCTGCTCTTAATCTATGACCAAACGACATCTGATCTGGATGAAATTTAAGTGTGTTGTTCCAGAGCCTTGCCTCTTGACATCCAACTGTTAGAGTCTGGTTTGGAGCTCTCTAACTTATTATTTTCTATCAAGCCCTACTTGTATACAAGTTTGTATTATGTAATATGTTGGAAATGATTAGATTTTTTTTGTAACAAAGAGAAAAGTGTCAGAAAGGAGGGATAGTTCATACCAAAATTTTCTCTAGTCTCGATCGATAAACAAACGACTTCTGATCTTGATGAAATTTTAGTATGTTGTTCAACGTCTTGCCTCTTAACATCCAACGGTCAAAATCTTATTTGGAGCTACCTAACTTAATATTTTCAGTTTAGCCCTATTTGTGTACGAGTTTGTATTAGGTCATATATTGGGGAGGATTATTAGGCTGTTTTGTGCCAAAGAGAAAAGTTCCTAGAGGGGAGAGAAAGCTCATATCAATGTTTGCTCTAGTCTCGATCGATGACCAAACGACCTTTAATCTAGATGAAATTTTACTATGTTGTTCCTGATTGCCTCCTGATATCCAACGGTTAAAATCTTATTTGGAGCTTTTTATCTTAGCATTTTCTGTCTAGACCTACTTATATACGAGTTTGTATTATATCATATATTTGGGACGATTATTAGATTTTTTTTGTGCCAAAGGGAAAAGTGCCCAGAAGGGAGAGAAAGTTCATATCAAAACTTGCTCTACTCTCGATCAATGACCACTCAACCTCTAATCTGGATGAAATTTTAGTTTGTTTTTTAAGTCTTGCCTCTTGATATCGAATGGTTAAAATCTTATTTGTATTATGTCATATATTGGGGATTATTTTTAGATTTTTTTGTGCCAAAAAAAGTGCTCAGAAGGGAGAGAAAGTTAATATCAAAATTTGCTCTAGTCTCGATCGATGACAAAATGACCTCTAATTTGAATGAAATTTTAGTATGTTGTTCCCGAGACTAGGCTCTTGACATCCAATGGTTAAAATTTTATTCAGAGCTCTCTAACTTAGGATATTCTAACTAACCCTACTTGTAAGTGAGTTTGTATTATGTCATATATTTGGTATGATTATTAGATTTTTTGTGTCAAAGAGAAAAGTGCCCAAAAGAGAGAGAAAGTTCATATCAAAATTTGCCCTAATCTTGATTGATCACCAAAAAACCTCTGATCTGTATGAAATTTTAGTATGTTGTTCCTGAGTCTTGCCTCTTCACATCCAACGGTTAGAATCTGATTTAGAGCTCTCTAACTTAGTATTTTCTTTCTTGCTCTTTTTGTATACGAGTTTTTATTTTGTCATATATTAAGGATGATTATTAGATTTTTTTGTGCCAAAGAAAAAAGTGGAGAGATACTTCAAAACAAAATTTCCTCTATTCTCAATCGATGACCAACTCAGCTCTGCTCTGGATGAAATTTTAGCATGTTATTCCTGAGTCTTGCCTCTTGGCTTTCAACGTTCAAAATCTGATTTGGGGCTCTCTAACTTAGTATTTTCCTTCTTGCTCTCTTTGTATACGAGTTTGTATTTTGTCATATATTAGGTATGATTATTAGATTTTTTTTGTGCCAAAAAAAAAGTGCCCAGCAAGGAGAGAAACTTTATAACAAAATTTGCTCAAGTCTCGATCGATGACCAAAAAACCTCTTATCAGTATGAAATTTTAGTATGTTGTTCCTGAGTCTTGCCTCTTGACATCTAACAGTTAGAATCTGATTTGGAGCTCTCTAACTTAGTATTTGCTCTCTAGACTTACTTGTACATGAATTTGTGTTATGTCATATCTTGGGAATATTTATTAAAAACAAATTGTGCCAAAGGTAAAAGTTCCCAAAAGGGAGAGAAAGTTCATATCAACGTTTGCTATATTCTCAATCGATGACCAAACGACCTCTGATCTAGATGAAATTTTAGTATGTTGTTCCTGAGTCTTGCCTCTTGACATCTAACAGTTAGAATCTGATTTGGAGCTCTCTAACTTAGTATTTTTTGTCTAGTCTTACTTGTATACGAGTCTGTATTATGCCATACATTGTGGATGATTATTAGATTTTTTTTCAGCCAAAGAGAAAAGTCACCATAAGGGAGAGAAAGTACAAATCAAAATTTTCTCTAGCCTCGATCGATGACCAAAGGACCTCTGCTACGGATGAAATTTTAGTATTTTGTTCATGTGTTTTGCATCTTGATATTCAACGGTTAAAATTTTATTTGGAGCTATCTAACTTAGTATTTTCTGCCTAGCCTTACTTGTATATAAGTTTGTATTATGTCATATATTGGAGATGATTATTAGATATTTTTTAGTGTCAAAGAGAAAAGTGCCCAGAAGGGAGAGAAAGTTCATATCAAAATTTGCTATAGTCTCGATCGATGTCCAAACGACCTTTGATCTGGATGAAATTTTAGTATGTTGTTCCTGAGTCTTTCCTCTTGACATCTAACAGTTAGAATCTAATTTTGAGCTCTCTAACTTAGTATTTTGTATCTAGTCCTACTTAAGTACGAGTTTGTATTATGTCACATATTGGGAATGATTATTAGTTTTTTTTTCTGCCGAAGGGAAAAGTGCCCAGAAGGGACAGAATGTTCATATCAAAATTTTCTCTAGTCTCGATTGAAGACCAAATGATCTCTGATCTGGATGAAATTTTAGTATGTTGTTACTAAGTTTTGCTTCTTGACATCTAACATTTAGAATCTAATTTGTAGCTATCTAAATTAGTATTTTTTGTCTAGCACTACTTGTATACGAGCTCTTGTTATCCCATATATTGGGGATGATAATTAGATTTTTTGTGCCAAAAAGAAAAGTGCCCAAAAGGGAGAGAAAGTTCATATCAAAATTTGCTCTAATCTCGATTAATGACCAAACGACCTCTGATCTGGATGAAATTTCAGTATGTTGTTCCTGAGTCTTGCTTCTTGACATCTAACGTTTAGAATCTGATTTAGAGCTATCTAACTTAGTGCTTTTTGTATAGCCCTACTTATATACGAGTTTGTATTATGTCATATATTGGGGATGATTATTAGATTTTTTTTGGTGCCAATGAGAAAAGTGCCCAGAAGGGAGAGAAAGTTCATATCAAAAATTGCTCTAGTCTCGATCGATGACCAACCAACCTCTGATCTGGATAAACTTTATTATGTTATTCCTGAGACATGCTTCCTGACATCTAACGGTTAAAATCTGATTTGGAGCCGTTTAACTTAGTATTTTCTGTCTAGCACTAATTGTATACTAGTTTGTATTATGTCATATATTGGGAATGATTATTAGATTTTTTTTTGTGCGAAATAGAAAAGTTCCCAAAAAAGAGAGTAAGTTCATATCAAAATTTGCTATAGTCTCGATGGATGACTAAACGACCTCTGATCTCGATGAAATTTTAGTATGTTCTTTATGAGTCTTGCCTCTTGACATCTAACAGTTAAAATCTAATTTGGAGCTCTCTAACTTAGTATTTTCTGTCTTGTCCTACTTGTATACGAGTTTGTATTATATCATATATTGGGGATGATTATTAGATTTTTTTTTGGTGCCAAAGAGAAAAGTGCCTAGAAGGGAAAGAAAGTTCATTTCAAAATTTTCTCTAGTCTCGATCGATGACCAAACGACCTATGATCTGGATGAAATTTTAGTATGTTATTCCTAAATCATGCCTCTTGACATCTAATAGTTAGAATCTGAATTTTGAGCCCTCAAACTTAGTATTTTTTGTCTAGCCGTACTTGTATACTAGTTTGTATTATGTTATATATTGGGAATGATTATTATATTTTTTTTTCGAAATAGAAAAGTTCCCAAAAAAGAGAGAAAGTTCATATCAAAATTTGCTATAGTCTCGATAGATGACCAAACGACCTCTGATCTGGATGAGTTTTTAGTATGTTGTTCATGAGTTTTTCCTCTTGACATCTAACAATTAGAATCTGATTTAGAGCTATCTAACTTAGTATTTTCTATCTAGTCCTACTTGTATACGAGTTTGTATTATGACATATATTGCGGATGATTATTAGATTTTTTTTGTCCCAAAGAGAAAAGTTCCCAAAAGGGAGAGAAAGTTCATATCGAAATTTGTTCTAATCTCGATTGATGTCCAAATGACCTTTGATCTAGATAAAATTTTAATATGTTGTTCCTGAGTTTTGTTTCTTTACATCTAATGGTTAGAATCTAATTTGGAGCTATCTAACTTAGTATTTTCTATATAGTCCTACTTGTAAACGAGTTTGTATTATGTCATATATTGGTGATGATTATTAGATTTTTTTTTGCCAAAGATAAAAGTGCCCAGAATGGAGAGAAAGTTCATATCAAAATTTGCTATAGTCTAAATCGATAACCAAAATTTGGGAATGATTATTATTTTTTTTTTCTCGAAATAGAAAAGTTCCCAAAAATTTGAGAAAGATCATATCAAAATTTGCTATAGTCTCGATGGATGACTAAACAACCTCTGATCTGGATGAAATTTTTGTATGTTGTTCCTAAGTCTTGACTCTTGGCATTTAACTGTTAAAATATTATTTGGAGCTATCTAACTAGGAATTTTTGGTCTATCTCTACTTATATACGAGTTTGCATTATGTAATATATTGGGGATGATTGTTATATTTTTTTGTGCAAAAGAGAAAAGTGCCTAGAAGGGAGAGAAAGTTCATATCAAAATTTGCTCTAGTCTCGATCGATGACCAAACAACCTCTAATCTGGATGAAATTTTAGTATGTTGTTCTTAAGTCTTACCTCTTGAATCTAACGGTTAAAATCTTAATTGGAGCTCTCTAACTTAGTACTTTCTATGTAGCCCAACTTCTATACGAGTTTGTATTATGTCATATATTGGGGAAGATTGTTAGATTTTTTTTGAGCCAAAGAGAAAAGTGCCCAGAAAGGAGAGAAAGTTCAAACCAAAATTTGCTTTAGTCTCGATCGATAACCAAACGATATCTGATCTGGATGAAATTTTAATATGTTGTTCCTGAGTCTTGCATCTTAACATCAAACGGTTACAATCTGATTCTGAGCTATCTAACTTTGTATTTTCTATCTAGCCCTACTTGTATACAAGTTTGTATTATGTCATATATTGGGGATGATTATTTCATTTTTTTTGGTGCAAAAGAGAAAAGTGCCTAGAAGGGAGAGAAAATTCATATAAAAATTTGCTCTAATCTCAATCGATGACCAAACGAACTCTAATCTGGATAAAATTTTAGTATGTTATTCGTGAGTCTTGCCTTTTGACATCCAACGATTAAAATCTTATTTGGAGCTCTTTAACTTAGTATTTTTTGTCTAGCCTTACTTGTATACGAGTTTGTGTGATGCCATATATTGGGGATGATTATTAGATTTTTTTTGTACCAAAGAGAAAAGTGCCCAGAAGGGAGAGAAAGTTTATCTCAAAACTTTCTCTATTCTCGATCAATGACCAAACGACCTCTGCTCTGGATGAATTTTTAGTATGTTGTTCCTGAGTCTTGCCTTTTGACATCCAACAATTAAAATCTGATTTGGAGCTCTCTAACTTAGTATTTTCTTTCTTCCTCTCTTTGTATACGATTTTGTATTTTGTCATATATTAGAGATGATTATTAGATTTCTTTGTGCTAAAAAGAAAAGTGCCGAGAAGGGAGAGAAACTTCATAATAAAATTTGCTCTAAACTCGATCGATGAACACGAGTTACTTGTATATGAGTTTGTATTATGTCATATATTGGGGATGATTATTAGATTTTTATTTGAGTCAAAGAGAAAAGTGCTCAGAAGGCACAGAAGGTTCATCTCAAAATTTGCTTTATTCTCGATCGATAACCAATCGACCTCTGATCTGGATGAAATTTTAGTATGTTGTTCCTAAGTCTCCTAAGTCTTGTCTATTGACATCTAATGGTTAGAATATGATTTAAAGCTCTTTAACTTAGTATTTTATGTGTAACACTACTTGTATACGAGTTTGTATTATGTCATATATTGAGGATTATTATTAGATGTTTTTTGTCAAAGAGGAAAGCGCCTAAAAGGTAGAGAAAGTTGATATCAAAATTTTTTCTAGTCTCGATCGATTACCAAATGATCTCTGATCTGGATGAAATTTTTGTATGTTGTTCTTGAGTTTTGCCTCTTGACATCCAACAATTAGAATCTGATTTGGAGCTATCTAACTTAGTATTTTCTGTGTAGCACTACTTGTGTATGAGTTTGTATTATGTCATCATATATTGGGAATGATTATTAGATTTTTTTGTGCAAAAGAGAAAATTGCCCAGAAGAGAGAGAAAGTTCATATCAAAATTTCCTTTAGTATTGATCGATGACCAAACAACCTCTAATAGCGATAAAATTTTAGTATGTTGTTCCTGAGTCTTGCCTCTTGACATCCAACGGTTAGAATCTGATTTGAAGCTCTCTAACTTTGTATTTTCTGTGTAGCACTACTTGTATACAAGTTTGTATTATGTCATATATTGGGGATTATTATTAGATATCTTTTGGCCAAAGAGGAAAGCGCCCAGAAGGTAAGGAAAGTTCATATCAAAATTTCTTCTAGTCTCGATCGATGACCAAACGACCTCTATTCTGAATGAAATTTTAATATGTTGTTCCTGAGTCTTGCCTCTTGACATCCAACGGTTAAAATCTGGTTTAGAGCTCTCTAACTTAGTATTTTCTAGCTAGCCCTACTTGTACATGAGTTTGTATTATGTCATATATTGGTGATGATTATTAGATTTTTTTTGAGCCAAAGAGAAAAAGCGCCCAGAGGGGGTGAGAAAGTTAATCTCAAAATTTGCTCTATTCTCGATCGATAACCAAATGATCCCTGCTCTGGATGAAATTTTTGTATGTTATTCATGAGTCTTGCCTCTTGACATTCAAAAGTTAAAATCCTATTTCGAGCTCTCTAACTTAGTATTTTCTGTTTAGCACTAATTGTACACGAGTTTGTATTATGTCATATATTAGGAATGATTATTAGATTTTTTTGTGACAAGGAGAAAAGTGCCCAGAAGGGAGAGAAAGTTTATATCAAAATTTGCTCTAGAATCGATTGATGACCAAACGATCTCTGATCTGGATGAAATTTTTGTATGTTGTTGATAGGTCTTGTCTATTAACATCTAACGGTTAGAATCTGATTTGGAGCTCTTTAACTTAGTATTTTTTGTGTAGCACTACTTGTATAGGAGTTTGTATTATGTCATATATTGGGGATTATTATTAGATGTTTTTTTGCCAAAGAGGAAAGCGCCCAGAAGGGAGAAAAATTTCATATCAAAATTTTTTCTAGTCTTGATCGATTACCAAACGACCTCTGATCTGGATGAAATTTTAGTATTTTGTTCCTGAGTCTTGCCTCTTGACATCCAACGGTTAGAATCTAATTTGGAGGTCTCTAACTTAGTATTTTCTATCTAGCCCTACTTCTACTGAAGTTTGTATTATGTCATATATTGGGAGATTACTGTTAGATTTTTTCGTGCCAAAGAGAAAATACCCATAAGGGAGGGAAAGTTCATATCAAAATTTTCTCTAGTCTTGATTGATGACCAAACGACCTCTAATCTAGATGAAATTTGAGTATGTTGTTTCTAAGTTTTGCCTATTGACATCTAACGGTTAGAATTTGATTTGTAGCTCTCTAACTTAGTATTTTCTGTGTAGCACTACTTGTATACGAGTTTGTATTATGTCATATATTGAGGATTATTATTAGATGTTTTTTTGCCAAAGATGAAAGCGCCCAGAAAGGAGATTTACTTCATATCAAAATTTCTTTTAGTCTCGATCGATTACCAAACGACCTCTAATCTAGAAGAAATTTTAGTATGTTGTCTCTTAATCTTGCTTTTTGACATCTAACGGTTACAATCTGATTTTGAGCTCTCTAACTTAGTATTTTCTGTTTAGACATACTTACATACGAGTTTATATTATGTTATATATTGGGGATGATTATTAGATTTCTTTTTGGTGCCAAAGAAAAAAGTGCCCAGAAGAGAGAGAAAATTCATATCAAAATTTGCTCTTCTCTTAATCGGTGACCAAAAAACCTCTGATGTGGATTAAAGTTTAGTATGTTATTCCTGAGTCTTGCCTCTTGACATCCAACAGTCATAATCTGATTTGGAGCTCTCTAGAATAGTTTTTTCTGTGTAGTCTTGTTTGTATACGAGTTTGTATTATGTCAAATATTGGGGATTGTTATTAGATTTTTTTTGTGCCAAAAAAGAAAGTGCCCAGAAGGGAGATAAAGTTCATATCAAAATTTCTTATAGTCTCGATCGATTACCAAACAACCTCTAATCTGGATGAAATTTTAGTATGTTGTTTTTGAGTCTTGCCTCTTGACATCAAACAGTTAGAATCTGATTTGGAGGTCTCTATCTTAGTTTTTTCTGTCTAGCCCTACTTGTACACAAGTTTATATTATGTCATATATTGGGGATTATTGTTAGATTTTTTTGTGCCAAAAAGAAAAGTGCACAAAAGGGAGGGAAAGATCATATCAAAATTTGCTCTAGTCTCAATCGATGCCCAAACGACCTCTGATTTAGATGAAATTTTAGTATCTTGTTCCTGTATCTTGCGTCTTGACATCTCACAGTTAGAATCTGATTTGGAGGCCTCTAACTTAGTACTTTCTTTCTAGCCCTACTTATACACAAGTTTGTATTATGTCATATATTGGGGATTATTGTTAGATTTTTTTTGCTAAAAAGAAAAGTGCCCAGAAGGGAGGGAAAGTTCATATCAAAATTTTCTCTAGTCTCCATCGATCACTAAACGACCTCTGATTTGGATGAAATTTTAGTATGTTGTTCCTGAGTCTTGCCTCTTGTCATCTCACGGTTAGAATCTGATTTGGAGCTCTCTAACTTTGTATTTTCTATTTAGCGCTATTTGTACACGAGTTTGTATTATGTCATATATTGGGAATAATTATTAGACTTTTTGTGCCAAAGAGGAAAGTGTCCATAAGGGAGAGAAAGTTCATATTAGAATTTGCTCTAGTCTCGATTGATTACCAAACGACCTTTGATCTGGATCAAATTTTAGTATGTTGTTTCTAAGTTTTGCCTATTGACATCTAACGGTTAGAATTTGATTTGGAGCTCTTTAACTTAGTATTTTCTATCTAGCCTTACTTGTACATAAGTTTGTATTATGTCAGATACTTTGGATTATTATTAGTTTTTTTTATGTCAAAGAGAAAAGTGTCTAGAATGGAGAGAAAGTTTATATCAAAATTTGCTCTAATCTCTTTCGATGACCGAACGACCTTTAATCTAGATGAAATTTTAGTATACTGTTTCTGAGTCTTGCCTTTTGATATCGAACAGTTAGAATCTGATTTTGAGCCTTCTAACATAGTATTTGCTATCTAGCCCTACTTGTACACAAGTTTGTATTATGTCATATGTTGGGGATTATTATTAGATTTTTTTGTGCCAAGGAGAAAAGTTCTCTGAAAGGAGGGAAAGTTCATATCAAAATTTGCTCTAGTCTCCATCGATGACCAAACAAGATCTGATTTGGATGAAATTTTAGTATGTTGTTCCTGAGCCTTGCCTCTTGACATCTCACGATTAGAATCTGATTTGGAGCTCTCTAATTCAGTATTTTCTGTCTAACACTACTTGTACACGAATTTGTATTATTTCATACATTGGGAATGATTATTAGATTTTTTATGCCAAAGAGAAAAGTACCCAGAAGGTAGAGAAATTTCATATCAAAATTTGCTCTAGCCTTGATCGATGATCAAACGACCTCTGATCTAGATGAAAGTTTAGTATGTTGTTTCTGAGTCCTGCCTCTTTAAATCTAACGGTTAGAATCTGATATGGAGTTCTCTAACTTGGTATTTTCTATCTAGCCCTACTTGTATACGAGTTTGTATATCATATATTGGGAATAATTATTAGATTTTTTTGTGCCAAAGAGAAAGGTGCCCAGAAGAGAGAAAACAACCTCTGATCGAGATGAAATTTTATTATGTTGTTCCTGAGTCTTGCCTTTTGACATCGAATGGTTAAAATTTGATTTGTAGCTCTCTAACTTAGTAATTTTTATCCAGCCCTACTTGTATACGAGTTTGTATTATGTCATACATTGGGGATGAATACTAATTTTTTTTGTGCCAAAGAGAAAAGTGCCCAGAAGAGAGAGAAAGTTCACATCAAAATTTGATGTAGTCTTAATTGATGACAAAAAAACCTCTGATCTAGATGAAATTTTAGTATGTTGTTACTGAGTTTTGCCTCTTCACATCCAACGGTTATAATCTGATTTGGAGTTCTCTAACTTAGTATTTTCTTTCTTGCTTTCTTTGTATACGAGTTTGCATTTTTTTATATATTAGGGAAGTTTATTAGATTTTTTTTGTGCTAAAGAGAAAAGTTCCCTAAAGGGAGAGAAACTTCATATCAAAATTTGCTCTAGTATCGATTGATGACAAAATGACCTTTGATCTAGATGAAATTTTAGTATGATGTTCCTAAGTTTTGCATATTGACGTCTAATGGTTAGAATCTGATTTGAAAATCTCTAACTTAGTATTTTCTGTCTAGCCCTACTTGTACACATGTTTGCATTATGTCATATATTGGGGATTATTATTATATTTTTTGTGCAAAAGAGAAAAGTGCTCAGAAGGGAGGGAAAGTTCATATCAAAGTTTGCTCTAGACTCAATCGATGACTAAACGACCTCTGATTTAGACAAAATTTTAGTATATTGTTCCTAAGTCTTGCCTCTTGACATCTCACGGTTAGAATCTGATTTGGAGCTCTCTAACTTAGTATTTTCTGTTGAGCACTACTTGTAAACAAGTTTGTATTATGTCATATATTAGGAATGATTGTTAGATTTTTTTGTGCCAAAGAGAAAAGTGCTCAAAAAGGAGAGAAAGTTCATATCAAAATTTGTTCTAGTCTCGATTGATGACCAAACGACTTCTGATCTGGATGAAATTTTAGTATGTTGTTCATAAGTCTTGCCTATTGACATCTAACGGTTAGAATATGTTTTGCAGCTCTCTAACTTTGTATTTTCTGTGTAGCACTACTTGTATACAAGTTTATATTATGTCATATATTGGGGATTATTATTAGATATTTTTTTGCCAAAGAGGAAAGCGCCCAGAAGGGAGATAAAGGCTATATCAAAATTTTTTCTATTCTCGATCAATGTCCAAACGGCATCTGATCTGGATCAAATTTTAGTATGTTGTTTTTGAGTCTTGCCTCTTGACATCTAATGGTTACAATTTGATTTGGAGCTCTATAACTTAGTATTTCCTGTCTATACCTGCTTAGATGCGAGTTTGTATTATGTCATATATTGGGGATGATTATTAGATTTTTTTTGGTGCCAAAGAGAAAAGTGCCCAAAAGGGAATGAAAGTTCATATCAAATTTTGCTATAGTCTTGATCGATGACCAAAGAACCTCTGATCAGGATGAAATTTTAGTATGTTATTCATGAGTCTTGCCTCTTGGCATCCAACGGATAGAATCTGATTTAGAGCTCTCTAACTTAGTATTTTTTGTGTAACACTACTTGTATACGAGTTTGTATTATGTTATATATTGGGGATTATTATTAGATATTTTTTTGCCAAAGAGGAAAGAGCACATAAGGGAGAGAAAGATTATATCAAAAATTTTTCTAGTCTCGATCAATGACCAAACGACCTTTGATCTGGATGAAATTTTAGTATGTTATTCCTGAGTCTTGCCTCTTGATATCCAATGACTAAATTCTTATTTGGAGCTCTTTATCTTAGTATTTTCTGCCTATACCTAACTTGTATAAGAGTTTGTATTATTTCATATATTGGGTATGATTAATAGGCTTTTTTGTGCCAAAAAGAAAAGTGCCCAGAAGAGAGAGAAAGTTTATATCAAAATTTTATCTGCTCTTGATCTATGACCAAACGACCTCTGATCTTGATGAAATTTAAGTATGTTATTCCAGAGCCTTGCCTCTTGACATCCAACGGTTAGAATCTGATTTGGAGCTTTTTAACTTATTATTTTCTATCAAGTCCTACTTGTATACAAGTTTGTATTATGTAATATGTTGGAAATGATTAGATTTTTTTTTGTAACAAAGAGAAAAGTGCCAGAAAGTAGGGATAGTTCATACCAAAATTTTCTCTAGTCTCGATCGATAAACAAACGACTTCTGATCTGGATGAAATTTTAGTATGTTGTTCAACGTCTTGCCTCTTAACATCAAACGGTCAAAATCTTATTTGGAGCTACCTAACTTAGGATTTTCAGTTTAGCCCTATTTGTGTACGAGTTTGTATTAGGTCATATATTGGGGAGTATTATTAGGTTTTTTTGTGCCAAAGAGAAAAGTTCCTAGAGGGGAGAGAAAGCTCATATCAATGTTTGCTCTAGTCTCGATCGATAACCAAACGACCTCTAATCTAGATGAAATTTTATTATGTTGTTCCTAAGTATTGCCTCATGATATCCAATGGCTAAAATCTTATTTGGAGCTTTTTATCTTAGTATTTTTTGTCTAGACCTACTTATATACGAGTTTGTATTATGTCATATATTTGGGACGATTATTAGATTTTTTTTGTGCCAAAGGGAAAAGTGCCCAGAAGGGAGAGAAAGTTCATATCAAAATTTGCTCTACTCTCGATCAATGACCACTTGACCTCTAATCTGGATGAAATTTTAGTTTGCTTTTTGAGTCTT
This sequence comes from Erythroxylum guanchezii, assembly GCA_025629825.1. Taxonomy (NCBI): domain Eukaryota; kingdom Viridiplantae; phylum Streptophyta; class Magnoliopsida; order Malpighiales; family Erythroxylaceae; genus Erythroxylum; species Erythroxylum guanchezii. The sequence goes on along the minus strand of JAOTAX010127068.1, from coordinate 2,077 downwards.
GCCTCTTGATATCCAACGGTTAAAATCTTATTTGCATTATGTCATATATTGGGGATTATTATTAGATTTTTTTATGCCAAAAAGAAAAGTGCCCAAAAGAGAGAGAAAGTTCATCTCAAAATTTGCCCTAATCTTGATTGATCATCAAAAAACCTCTGATCTGTATGAAATTTTAGTATGTTGTTCTTGAGTCTTGCCTCTTCACATCCAACGGTTAAAATCTGATTTGGAGCTCTCTAACTTAATATTTTCTTTCTTGCTCTCTTTGTATACGAGTTTGTATTTTGTCATATATTAAGGATGATTATTAGATTTTTTTGTGCCAAAGAAAAAAGTAGCCAGCAGGGAGAGAAACTTCAAAACAAAATTTGCTTTATTCTCGATCGATGACCAACTCACCTCTGCTCTGGATGAAATTTTAGCATGTTGTTCCTGAGTCTTGCCTCTTGGCATTCAATGTTCAAAATCTGATTTGGGGCTCTCTAACTTAGTATTTTCTTTCTTGCTCTCTTTGTATACGAGTTTGTATTTTGTCATATATTAGGTATGATTAATAGAATTTTTTGTGCCAAAGAAAAAAGTGCCCAGCAGGGAGAGAAACTTTATAACAAAATTTGCTCTAGTCTCGATCGATGACCAAAAAACCTCTTATCAGTATGAAATTTTAGTATGTTGTTCCTGAGTCTTGCTTCTTGACATCTAACGGTTAGAATCTGATTTGGAGCTCTCTAACTTAGTATTTGCTGTCTAGACTTACTTGTACATGAGTTTGTTTTACGTCATATCTTGAGAATATTTATAAAAAAAAATTGTGTCAAAGATAAAAGTGCCCAGAAGGGAGAGAATGTTGGATCCCGTTTTCGGAACCCAACTCTCTTGCTTACTTATGAAGCCTTGAACTTACTCTGAATCATGAAACGTGAGCGTTCATATAACCTTGAAGGGTTATAATTTTTTTTTCTTTTTTTTTCATCTTTGAATCCATATGGACATCATCAATTCATCTTCATGCTCATAACGATCCAAAAATTCACTTACAATAGTTCCATGGTGTGCCCATATTACCTAATCACCATGCTTGAACTCATCTCTCCTACTTGTGCACAAAGTTTGGAAAACTTAGAATTTTAAATTCAATTTGACTTTGACTTCTTCATAGAAATCATAGTTATATATCTCTTGTTCATTTTAAAGCAAGAATCACTTCAATTGGAGCTCTATAGCTCAAGATATACTTGAAAAGCTCAAAACTGCTCAAACCATAATCGTGCTCTCCTAACCGACCTCTTACTTGTACTAATGCAAACTCTCTCAATTTAACTTCAAATGATACCAATTTTCATGGCTAGATACCTACATGTCTTATGAATCTATTCATCTAAGAATCACCTCAATTGGAGGTCGGATGAGGGAGTTATGATCAAAAGAATATACCATGCTCATTTCCCAAAATCAAATTGAACATACTTTGGCGCGATTGCCATAACTTTTTCTACAAATATCCAAATGCTTTCGTTCTTATTCCATTGGAAAGATAACATCAATATCTACAACTCGTATTAGAGGCCTCAAAGTAAGATTCGACCTCTAAATTGGTCAAAATCCATCATCTTTCCAGTGCATGTCCGTTTAACGGACATGAATCGGGCAAACTGCACTTTTCACCCGAGAAGGTCCGTTAAACGGACTCCTATATCCGTTTAACGGACATGGGGAATGCCAAGGGTCCCAAATGACCCGAGAAGGTCCGTTAAACGGACTCCCGTGTTCGTTTAAAGGACATGAGGCTTCCCCAAAGTCCTCAAACCCTCTTTCATGCTTCCTATCACCTTCCTAACATCACAAACACTTATGAACTTCAAAATCTCTACTTCTTATCATGCAAATTCACTTCATACTAACTCAAACATCAAATCAAAACTCATAAATCTCTTAAATCTCAATTCATTTGGTTCATCAAATCAAATTTCTCCTCAATGACCATGACTATCAGACACACGAAAACCTAAGCGACATACCAACTTGTAACATTCATATCTCATGATTCCTATATCCAAAATTTACAAACTTTATAGCG